>CAUYSK010048931.1:0-10383 GCA_963575035.1 Avahi laniger | reverse complement strand
TGGTATACATATATCACATTTTATTAATCCACTCATGTATTGATGAGTTCTTGGGTTGTTTCCACATCTTTGCAATTGTGAATTATGCTGCTATAAACATACGAGTGCAGATGTCTTTTTTATAGAATGTCTTTTGTTCTTTTGGGTAGATGCCCAGTAATGGGATTGCTGGATCCAATGGTAGATCTACTTGTGTCTCTTTGAGGTATCTCCATATTGCTTTCCACAGAGGTTGCACTAGTTTGCAGTCCCACCCGCAGTGTATGAGTGTTCCTGGCTCTCTGCATCCATGCCAAAATTTATTGTTTTGGAACTTTTTGATAAAAAGCAGTCTCACTGGGGATAAGTGTTATCTCATTGTGGTTTTTATTTGCATTTCCCTGATGATTAGAGATGTTGAGCATTTTTTCATATGTTTGTGGGCCATTATTCTGTCTTCTTTTAAAAAGTTTCTGTTCATGTCCTTAGACCACTATCGATGGGGTTGTTTGATTTTTTCTTGTTAATTTTCTAAAGTTCTATATAGATTCTTGTTATCAGCCTTTTATCAGATGTGTAGAATGCAAATATTTTCTCCCATTCTGTAGGTTGTCTATGCACTCCAGTGATAGTTTCCTTGGCTGTGCAGAAGCTTTTTACTTTGATCAGGTCCCATTTATTTATTTTCATTGTTGCTGTGATTGCCTTTGGGGTCTTCTTCATAAATTCTTTGCCTATGCTGATGTCTATAAGAGTTTTTTCACCATTTTCTTCTAGAATTCTTAAGGTTTCATGCCATAGGTTTAAGTCCATTATACACTGTTAGTTGATTTTTGTGAGAGGTGAAAGGTGTGGATCTTTTTTCACTCTGCTACATGTGGCTATCCAGTTTTCCCAGCACCATTTATTGAATGGGGATTCTTTTCCCAGTCTATGTTTTTGTCTGCTTTGTCAAAGATCAGATGGCTATATGAGGATGGTTTTATATCTGGGCCCTCTGGTCTGATCCATTGGTCTATGTCTCTGTTCTTGCATCAGTACCATGCTGTTTTAGTTACTATGGCCTTGTAGTATAGCTTGAAGTCTGGCAAATTGATGCCTCCCAATTTGTTCTGTTTGCTTAAGATTGCTTTGACTATATGGGGTCTTCTCTGGTTCCATATGAAGAATAGAATTACTTTCTCTAGATCTGTGAAAAATGATGTTGGTATTTGAATAGGGATTGCATTGAATCTGTATATCACTTTGGATAGTGCAGACATTTTAACAATGTTGATTCTGCTGATCCATGAGCATGGTATGTTTTTCCACCTGTTTACATCCTCTATTTCCTTCCTCAGTGTTTATAGTTCTCCCTGTAGAGGTTTTTCACCTCCTTAGTTAAATATTGCTGGGTATTTTATTTTCTTTGTTGCTACTGTGAAACAATTCCATAAATTCTATGATTTAATTAACATTTATAATCACTGATCTGAATTGACTAAAAGAATATATCTAGAAATGGAGAGGATGAAAGAAAAACAGGAAGAACATAAAAGAGGCTCAAGTATCTTTAGGGCCAATGAATAAGTTAAAAGCATGAATACTATGGTTTAAATGTGTCCCCTGGAAAATTCAGGTGTTGCTACTGTGATAGTATTCGGAGATGGGTCCTTTAAGAGGTGATTAGGCCAGGAGGGCTTCTCCCTTGTGAATGGGATTAGGTGCCCTTATAAAGGGTCTCTTTCCCTCCACCTTCCACCATATGAGGACACAACAAAAAGGCCCTTACTAGATGTAAGTGGCTTGATCTTGGACTTACTAACCTCTAGAACTATGAAACAGAAAAAGTTTTGTTTTTCTTTTATAAATTACCCAGTATAAGGTATTTTGGAGACAGTGAGCAGACACTGAGAAATTTCATCTTCCAATATACTCTTAGAATCAGAATCTATAAAAGATCCTAGGGATCACTTGACCCAACTCATTTAACACTATTGTCCATAGAGGGGAAGGGACTTACTAAAAGTCACAACAGCAAATATGAGCATACTGAGGAAAGTAGAATTAAATTTTAGGTGTTCTGATTCCCATTACAAGATATATCACCAAGATTTATCCTTTGAGAATCACTTACATATGATGATTCATGTAGGGAAACTGCTTGGGCCATATGTTATGTTAATAGATGATTAAAATTAGATCATTGCTTGAGTCCAGGAGTCTTGTGCTGCAGTGAGCTATGTTATCACCACTGCACTCCAGCTTGGCTGACAAAGTGAGACCCTGTCTCAAAAAACATAAGGTTAAAATTACTCAGCTGCCATTTTTCCACCATCTTCTCTGTCAGTGTAATTATATCTACAGTGGACATATTAGAACATTTAAAAGAGAAAGTATAACCCAAGACAGATGATAAAACAGAAGAAAGTGTGTAGTTCATTTAACAGGTTCAAGTCTTGTGATCCGATGAATCATATTTCTACTGAGAAAAATTATGAATTCAATCCTTCTTGGTGGTCTTTGAAGACTCATGGAGAGTGGGAGAGATACTCTAAAACAGGGGCTAGAAAATGTAGTCCTTAGTTTCAAAAAAATAAGAGAAATTTCCAGAATTTATTAAATGTGACCTCAATGTAAAATTTAGTCAAGGCTTTAGAACTGATTTTTAAAAAAAGAAGTATTAATATTAATGAGAAGAAAAAGAATTGGTGATCACCAGCAACTAACATGCATGACCAACAGCTACTTTTGACAGAATAATCTAATTACTTACTGAAAACTCCATGTTCATTTTTACTAAAACAGAAGACCCAAATTAAGTTACTGTGAATAACCTATTTTGGTATGTGGTACAGCTAGAAATATCTGTTATACTGAGGCAAGCAGCTTTCCTTTCCCCTAAGCAAAATATTTTGCATATTATGAACCCTTGGCACAAAATTACATTAGGAAATTCAATTAACAGAAAACAATATATAATAACATTGTCAGTAGCTGGCATATGCAACTAGCCAGCTACACCTATCCAAACTGCCTAATTCATAGTCTTCTGGACGTCCTTTGTCTCACTCATAATGACGAAAGTTGTAGAAAATATTCCAGTTTGGGAACCACCACTTTTCAGTGTGTCTCTTGACAGCTAAAATCTTGTCCCTCCCATCATTGTGGGCCTCGATTGACTGCTTTACTTCTTATTTTTTGAGTTTCTGGCATATCTTCAAGCTCTGTCTTTTTCCATGCAGAGACACACTTCTGTCTTCCCTTGGAGCTGTTCTTCTCAAATAAGCCATATACACATCCTCACAAATTCTTTTTGTGTACTTATTGGCAAGTTACAGCTATGCTTCCAACTTAACTGTTTCATGCCTATTTACAGATGTGTTGTACTTCCTTCACAGGGTTAGTAGATAAGGTGAATACTGTATACACAATGTATCTGGATTGAACAATTCAGGAATTTGACAATGTTTTGTATATTTATTAAAAAATATAAAGGTGGCAAAACAACCATATAGGCTCATGACTAATTGAATAATTATACCCAAAAAGTTCTACTTATTGGATTAAATCGTAAATTCCATGAGGACATGAACTGCAGGTGTTTTGTTCATCAAATAAAAAAGGTCAAGAAATACTAAGTGAAAGGATAAAAGGTATCAAGTTTAGGGAGTTTTAGGACTTGATCTGTTCAATATTTTCGTTGATAATTTGGATATAGATGAAGAGAGCTGAAAAGGACCCACTTTTTTAAAAATGTGATAATGATCAATGGAAAAATCCTTAAAATACACAGGATGAAGCAGAATTGGCTTAAGACCTTGACATATGAAAAAAGACTTAGAGGACTTAGTTGACAGTAAGCTTGAGTCAACAGTGCATAGTTATTAAAAAAGCTAATAAAATTTCAGTCTTCATTAATTAAAGCATAATATGCAAAGGAAGGAAGGTATAAAAATCCTATTTAAATTTGCTCTGACTAAATCCCACCTAAAGTAATGTGTTCTGTTCTGAGAGGCAACAGACTTCCTTGAGATTCAGTAAGTTTCTCAACACTAGAAATACTTAAATAGAGAATGGAAATCTACTTGAAAAGACATAGTACAGGAAACTCATCTTGAATATGAGAGGATGGTAAAAAAATAAAAATGAAATCTTGGAACTGAATTGGTGTGTTGTCTTTGTCATACTTGTTCGCACCAATGGACTACAGGTATGCAATAAGATATTGATCCCTTCAGTACCTATGGTGACTAGACAGGGCTTTAGGCAGCTGGAACCTTCAAGCCAGTTCTCTTTGGCTGCAAGCAGCCTTACCTGTATGTTCCAGTGAAATATATCACACAAATAGAATTTTTCATTTATGTCATGATGTGAAAAAGATTGGGAACCACTGTTCAAAATAAACTCTTGGTTCCTTTTAACTATGATGAGTGAATTGTCCAAGTTAATGTCAGAGTTGTCACTAGAAATTAGTCTAGAGTTCTTTCTAAATTATAGCACCCATAATAGAGAGTAAAACATCTATAGAATCTGGAATTGAAACAAAATAAAGATGGCTTCCATGGAATTTGACCAAGAGAAAGATGGTAAAGAAGACAAATGGATAGGCTACAGTTCTAAAACGTCTGGTACAAGGAGGAGAATTCCTATCCTTTATGCATTGATAGTAGAATTGACCAGAGACAAAGATGGCTGCCCTCTATTCAGCGTATCCTGAATCAGTGCCTATCTCCAGAGAATTAGTCTCTCCAATTCTAATGTCTTCTGAAAAAGAGTATAAATACATTTGACTGGTAAAAAACTAAATAGAAAAACTCCAAGCAGGAGCTGCCCAAGTAAGGAAGATGTGGGTCCAATGTTATATAAGGAGGGCCTGTAAAGGTTGGGACAGTCTGAAGCCATTGAAGATTTGAGAGTCAGTAGTCGGGGAGGTTGGAAGGGCACCAAAGAAATCTTGACTGATTTCATACTTTGGCAGCATTTCTGACAAACTTCGGCCAGAAGCCTCTTGCACTGCAATGTCCCTTTTCAAGAATATCAGGCAAAATTTACTAAAACCACCCCCAAAATGATTTTCACGGGAGCAATTCCAGCAGACTTTCAAATTTACTTCAATTTAATAAACAAATAAGAAAATAGTCTTATATACGTATAGTGGTTTTAAAGTATATTATGTTCGTTATCATGTGTTGCTCTCATGACAAAAGGTTCCTATAGGCAGAACCTGTCTTGAGCTTTTGTATTTGTATCCTGTTGCCTAACAGAGCACAGCACAGATAGTTTGATAGATAGACGATAGATAGATAAATAATGAAGACACTATGGATATCTGCTCAAAAGAAATGTTTGAATGAAATAGTTGGATAATTGTTAGGACTTTGAATGACACTCGTAAGAAGGCAGAAAATGATGTTTTCCTAGCCCTTGTCAGGTCCTTTCTGCTTCCTCACTAGGCCCAAATACCAACTCTCCAGATATCCTTATCCTCTAGACAAGTGGGAGAAGCAATAACCTTCCTGCAGAATAAAACTCCTTGCCTCAGGAATCAGAATGACTCAGGGGAGATACAGAGAGATTAACAAAAACTTTATCAGGCTCAAAGTTTACTGTTTAAATCATAAGTGGCCTAGAAGAAAAACTTTAGAATAAGTAACTGTTTTACTTTTCCCAACCTAACCCATATTTCCTTTATCTTTCCTAGTTCTACAGTCTCAGCCTCCAGCTGCCTTAAAATTCAGGAAATGCTGAGTACTCTTTACCTATAATTTCTGAATGGTTATACTTTTAATATGGAAGTAATCATACATTTGAAAAATATAAATGTGGTATGTAGTATTATAATTCTGATTGGTAATCTTGCATGCTTTAGGACTTTATTTACATGGTACTATCAGTTTGGGTGAAGAAAATTCTTATGGTTGAATTTCATTATTAATGTAGGATTTTATATCCTCTGTGGTGAATTGGGTATAGTTATCATGAAGTGTAAAGCTGAGTGTGCAAGCATGAAGTGTCTAATTAACTTAGAATGAAAATCTACACATTTGCATTCACACTGCAGTGTAACTTATTGAGGAATGTCTAGATATCATTACTGTAGATTTAGGCATTTTCTGTGGATTTTTATTTAGAAAAATGTTTGCAATGCTAAACATGTCTAGCCATTAATTGAAACAGTACTGTGGTCTGTGTTGTGATGAGCAGATCATGTATCAGCATAGGGATTATAAATATGCTTATGATTTATCTTTCTGGAAGGTGTGAGATTTTCAGTTTGCACTCCATTTCTTAGATATCCAGGTAATAATGTGGTAGAATAATTTAACTTATAAGTATTATACACTGTAAATTGTTCAATGTTTAAAATGTCAGTAATGAGAGGTCCAAGGATAAATTTTAAAAGGCTTTGTGAAGGTGACTGAGGAATATTATAGTACAAGTATTTTAAATGGATAATGTGAAGAAATAGGAACATAAGGATAGAGGAAGGATGAAAAAAGAGGGAAAAGGAGAAATCTTAAAGGTAACCTTATAATAGCTGTTAATGACAATTTAGAGACACATTAGAAATTATTCAGTGGATGCTTAGAGACCAAGAAAGAATCTCTTTATTACTTGTCTGATCTAGGTTGTTTATCTCCAAAAGCAAGTCATTGGAATGGAGCCAGTATTGCATTAGGATTACTAACAGCTCACTATGATTGCCTATTTTTTTTTTATCTTAAAGACACTTAAAGAACAAATTCTCAATAAGTACTCCTGAGACCTTGGACCTTTATAACATGAACAATCCTAAATCATGGAGCAGGGAAGAGGGCAGAAATAGAACATCCTAAGAACTGACAGTTAAGACTTGGAATATAGTGACCAGAATATTCTATAAGACTGACCTAAGTAAAAGAGAAAGAAGAAAGAGGATCATCAATAGAACAGGGAAGACAAAAGGACAATATAGTCCCAAGGAGATATATTTCTGCTGGGAATCCAAGGATAATATTGAGTTTCATGGTTTAAAACAGAGGCTTAAAACAAAGCAGTAAGAAGAAATGGAATATAAGAATTACCTTAGGAGCTTAAAAATTTTACTAAGATGTAACATGTATAGAAATGCATAAGGAGCAATAATTTTAAGTGTAAAGCTAAATGAAACTGCACACATGGGCATATGCCTTTGTAACCCCTATTCAGATAAAGATATAGAACACATCCAGGACCCTCGCAAGTTCCCTCTGGCCCTTTCTGATTCTATATACCATTCATCCTTTCCCTTACTCTGACTTCTTATTATATTAATAATAGAATAGATTTACTCTTTCTAGAAATTTATATAAATGGAATAATATAGCACATACTCTTTTGTGTCTCTTTTGCTCAGCCTGTTTTTGAGATTTATTCATATTGTAGTATGTGTCAGTGGTTTGTAAGGGTATGCAAAAAAGTTTTATTCACTCTGCTATTGACGAACCTTTGGGTTGTTTCCAGCTTAGGGCTATTATAAATGATGCTTTTCAAATCATTAATATACATGTCTTTGGGTGAACATGCACATTCGTTTCTGTTAGTTATGTATGTAGGAGTGAAATTGCTAGGTTGTAGGGTATTCATACTTTCAGCTTTGATACTGTCAAATATTTTTTTAAAAAACTTGTTCCAGTCAATACTTCCACTGGCAATGTATAAAATGTATAAAATATCAATTGTTCAACAACTTGGCAACACTTGGGGTGTATTGTTTAATTTTTAGCCATCATTGTGGGTGTACAGTGGACACATTATGGGTTTAATGTGCATTTCAGACAACATGCAAGAATAGATGGGTAATGTAAGCAGAAATATGGAAACTACAAAAGTAAAAAGGAAATGCTAAAATCAAAACACTAACAAAAATAAAGAATGCTTTGAGTGGGCTCATCAGTAGACAGGATATGGACAAAAAAAAATCAGTGAATGTAAAGATAGGTCAAGAGAATCCTCCCAAAGTGAAATTCATGGAAAAAAGAATGAGAAAAAAAACACAATAAAATACCTAGGAACTGTGGGTCAATTTCAGAAAGTGTAACATACACTTTGTTGGTTAGCAGAAGGTGAACAAAGGAAGGATATGAAGAAATATTTGAGGTAAATAGCTGAAAAAAATTAAAAATCAATCGACAAACACAAAACCACAGATCCAGGAAGCTCAGAGAACACCAAGGAGAATAAAAAAAAAATCTACACCTAAGCATATCATATTCAAACAACGGAAAATCAAAGACAAAGAGAAAATCTTGAAAGAAGCCAGAAGAAAAAAAACACCTTACCTTTAGAACAAGGATAATAATTACAGAACACTTCTCATCAGACATCATGAAATCAAGAAGACAGTGGAATGAAATATTCAAAGTGTTGAAAGAAAAAAAAAAAACCCAACCTAGAATTTGATTTACAGTGAAATTATCCTTCAGGTTGTGGTAGTCAGGGTTCTCCAGAGGGACAGAATCAATGGGATATATATATGAAAGGGAGTTTATTAGGGAGCATTGGATCTCACAGTTGCAAAGGCAAGGTCCCATGACAGGTCATCTGCAAGCTGGAGAATAAGAAAAGCCAGCAGCATGGTTCACTGCAAGTCCAAAAGCCTCAAAATGAGGTAAGCTGACAGTGCAGCCCCCGGTCTGAGGCCAAAGGTCTGAGAGCCCCCAGGAGGCTGCTAGTGCAAGTCCCAGGGTCCAAAAGCCAAAGAAGCTGGAGGCTGATGTCCAAGGGCAGGAGAAGAAAAAGAATCATGCTTTCTCAGAGAGAGAGAGAAATAGAGTGAGCGCTCAGTTGGCAGCTAATCAGCTGCCTGCCCACATCGAGAATGGATCTTCCTCTCCCGCAGTCCACTGACTCACATGTCAATCTCCTCTAGAAACATCCTTACAGACATCCCCAGAAACAATGCTTTACCAGCCATTTAGGCATCACTCAATCCAGTCAAGTTTATACCTAATATCACGAAAGTGAAGGAGAAATAACTATTTTCTCAGAGAAACAAAAATTGAAGAAATGTGTCACTAGTAGACCTGCCTTGCAAGAAATTTTAAAGTAAGTTTTTTGGGGAGAAATAGAATGATACAGGGAAAAAACCTGGATCTATATACAGAAAGGAAAAAACAACAGAGAAGGAATAAATGAAGGTAAAATAAATTTAAATGTATTCTTATTCTTGATTGCTTTAAAATATAACTTTAACTAACACACTCTAAAACATCAATAAATCACTTATCAATTTAAAAAAAATAATAAAGTAATAATAGCAAAAATGTATTGAATGACTACAGCATATGGAGAGGTGAAATTACTGGACGAAAAATCTTTGTGTATTCAAAGAATATCTGTTACAAGGTTTATGCACTACATGTGAAGCTGTATAGTGTCATTTGAAGGAGTACTTGGATTTGTTGAAAAATATATACAGCAAACTCCAGGGCAACCAGAAAAAAATTTAAAAAGAAGTGTAATTGAAATGCTAAGAGAGGAGATAAAATGGAAACATATAAAGTGCTCAATTAAAAGCAGAGAAGACAGAAAAAGAGAGGATGAAACAAAAATGCAATAAACAGAAAAAAGATACCAAATATAGTAGATATTCATCCAAAATATGAATAATCACTTAAGTATAAATGGCCTAAATGCACAAATTAAAAGAAAGATTGTCAGTGTGATCCTTTTGTAGTTCATAAGCATGATGATTTGGTTTTGGTTTTCACACTCATGTGTGAGATGTGCCTCCCTCAAACTTTGTTATGACATTGGCACATTACCTGTCTGATGTGAACCTGGAAAAGATGTTTGTGTGTGTGTGTGTGTGTGTGTACACACAATTATATACAATATATATATACATAAAGATAGTGTGGATTTCAAAAGAATCCAACTATATGTTGCCTAAAGATAGCCACTTAAAAAAAAAGATGGCCACTTTATTATTTTTTTTATTTCAGCATAATATGGGGGTACAGATGTTTAGGTTACGTGTGCTGCCCTTGCCCCCACTGCCCCCCTCAGTCCAAGTTTCAAATATGTCCATCCTATTGTGTGGTGCGCATTGCACTCTTTGTGTATGCATATACCCGTCCCCTCCTCCCTCCTACCCCCCTCGCCCAACATACAATGGATGTTATTCTTATATATGCACTTATATGTTGATCAGTTAATACCAATTTGATGGTGAGTACATGTGGTGCTTGTTTTTCCATTCTTGGGATACCTCGCTTAGCAGAATGTGTTCTAGCCCTTTCCAGGAGTATATAAGAGGAGCTATATCACCATTGTTTCTTAAAGCTGAATAGTACTCCATGGTATACATATACCACAGTTTATTAATCCACTCATGTATTGATGGACACTTGGGTTGTTTCCACATCTTTGCAATTGTGAATTGCGCTGCTATGAACATTC
>CAUYSK010048930.1:0-21376 GCA_963575035.1 Avahi laniger | reverse complement strand
TCAGAGAGGCTTAAAGCAGCGTTACCCCGGACAACGGAAACACATTTCACGGAGCATCAGTGGCCCAGAGTCAAAATTCCTGCTATCTGAGAAAGAAACTAAAAATGCTTCCAAGCTCAACAAGCCTTGATAGGCTCATGTTGTGGCTGACAGCTGAAAATAGAAATCTTTTGCCCTTTTTCTTTTCTTGAATGTAAAACACTAAACCCTAAAAGAGACAGTCTGGGAATGTGTGGTGAGTGGGCCCTGTGGGTGAGGGGCCACCTGCCAGCATGTGGCAGGCTGCAGATAAATCCCCTAAAGCTGTGGTCCCCGACCCCCGGGGCCATGGACCAGTACCAGGTCCACGGCCTGTTAGGAACCAGGCTGCACAGCGGGAGGTGAGCCCAGGGCCAGGCAGCAAAGCTTCATCTGTATTTACAGCCGCTCCCCACCTCCTGTGCCTCCTGTCAGATCAGCGGGGGCATTAGAGTCTCATAGGAGCTCGAACCCTACTGTGAACTGCGCATGCGAGGGATCTAGATTGCAGGCTCCTTAGGAGAATCTAATGCCTGATGGTCTGAGGTGGAGCTGAGGCGGTGATGCTAGTGCTGGGGAGCGGCTGCACATACAGATTATCATTAGCAGAGAGGTTTGACTGCACGATAAACGTAATGTGCTTGAATCATCCTGAAACCATGCCCCACCTCCCAGGTCTGTGGAAAAATTGTCCTCCATGAAACTGGTCCCTGGTGCCAAGAAGGTTGGGGGTCCCTGCTCTAAAGGAAACATAGGAAGAACGGGACTATTGGGATTAAGCAGAACAAGTGCACGCTCCTGTCTCCTGACCGCAGGTGTAATGGCAAATGTCACGGCCCTGAGACACACCACTCCGAGTGTCACTGTGAGTCTTAAGAGCTTTGGCAGATGGAGACTTAGAGCACTGTGCAGGCAGCAGGGAAGGGGGTAAGGGCATTAGATGGCTGGGGGTTACCCCTTATTGTTGTCACTGGCCAGCTGTGTGACCTACGGCAAGTTATTAGCACCTCTGAGCCTTGGCAGCAACATCTATCAAAGGAGTGTCTACCTTACAGGGTTGTGATAATTGAAATAATGTGTGTAAACACCAGAGCAGTACCTGGCCCAGAGTGAGAGTTCAAGAAATGTTAACAACAGAGAGAGACCCTCTCTCTACAAAAAATAGAAAAATTAGCTGGGCATGGTGGTGCATGTCTGTAGTCCCAGCTACTCGGGAGACTGAGGCAGGAGGGTCGCTCGAGCCCAGGAGTTTGAAGTTGCTGTGAGCTATGATGACACCACTGCACTCTACCCAGGGCAAAAGACTAAGATCCCGTCTTAAAAAAGAGAGAGAGAGAGAGAGATGTTAGCAACAACTATTACTACTAGCAGTGCTGTTGCTGATGCCGTTACCACCACCACCACGACCACCACCACGACCACCACCACGACCACCACCACGACCGCCAACACCAACTGCTAATTCTGTCGTCATCCGAGTACAAAACAGCTGACTTTATGCTAAGAAGACACTTTGGGAATAAGCCCCAACCTTCCACAACCCTGACTGGAGTTAAAGATGCATTAAATACCCAAAAGGAGAGAATAAGAAGCCCCCGCATACTCGGAGTGCTCCATTCTTGTTGGCCATGGCTGTGAGTCCCCAGGCTAAGGAACACTTAGTAATTTTGTCCATGTTACTGGTGCTCTGAACCTGGGCTCGTGGAACACCCCGTTGCTTGCAGTCTGGTAGCCCAACAGGTCTGACCCCAGGCAGAGGACGTACTGCTCTGCTAATGCGGCATTCCAGTCCACGTGGCGGTTACGGTTTGATTTCAATTAATAAATAAGTACCTCGTTAATGTTTTTAAAAAATCAACGTACTTCTACCATATGATCCAGCAATCATGCTCTTTGATATTTATCCAAAGGAGGTGAAAACTTATGTCTGCACAAAAACCTGCACACCGCCATTTACAGCAGCTTCGTTCATAATTGTCAAAATTTAGAAGCAACCAAGATGCCCTCCAGGTAGATGAATGAATAAATAAACTGTGGTACATCCAGACAGTGGCATATTATTTAGCCCTGAGAAGAAATGAGCTTTCAAGCCATGAAAAGGCATGGAGAAAACTTAAGAGCATATTACAAAGTGAAAGGAGCCAATCTGAAAAGGCTACATATTGTGGGGTCCCCACTGTGCAACAGTCCGGAAAAGGCAAAACTATGGAGACAGTAAAAAGATCAGTGGTTGCCAGAGGTCACCGGGGAGGGAGAGAGGAGTAGGTGGAGCACAGAGGATCCTTAGGACAGTGAAACTACACTATATGATAGACACTGTAATAGTGGCTACACACCACTGTGCATTTGTCCGAACCCCACGGGATGTACAACACCAGGAGCAAACCTAATGTAAATCTGGATTCCAGGTGACAATGACATGTCCACGTAGGTTCATCAATTGTAACAGATGTACCACTCTGGGGGAGATGCTGATAATGGGGAACCTATGTGACGGGGCGGCAGAGGGTGTGTGGGGAATCTCTGCCTTCTGCTCAATTTTGCTGTGGACCTAAAACTGCTCTAAAAAAAAAAAAATAGTCTATTAAAAAATAAGTCACATGGAAAAATAGGCCATTCCCTGGGGAGTCACCCAGGAAGTACTGCATTTGCATCCACAAATATATTTTGACCACACTCTGGGGGCTGCCCAAGCCAGAGATGGCAATTAAGAAAAACATAAAGCGTTTGTATATATGCCTCCCAAACGTACAGAACTCTTTCACACACATGATTTCATTTTTTCTGCCCTATTCCTATAAAGTATTACAGGTCTCCTTGTTTTTCAGGGGTTCGGTGAATGCTGCTTTTAAGGTTAACATGAATACACAAAAGTTCTTGGTCTTTTAAAAAGAAGCTGTTAATGACATAATTGTAAGCTGGTCAGAATGGATTGTACAGAAGGTTTTATGAGGTTTGTAAAAAGCTTTTCTTATTAAATCACTATAAAACCTCCCCAAAATAGCTCAAACTAACTTGGGAGAAGGCCAGTCATAATTAGTGGGAAACTCGAAATGCAGAATATTTCTTTAAAAATGCGCTTTTAATACTCGAAGTCCACATAGTAAAAGGAACCCACGGCTAAGAAAGAGCCTGTGTCTTTCACAAACAAATAAGACTCCGTGGATTAGGCCGGTGTCCTTAAGGAGGTTAAACGGTCCCACTGTGTGAGTTTGGAGGAGTCGTATAACCTCGCCGGGCCTCGATTTCTTCATCTGAACAGAAACAAGCCGCCAAGGGAAAGGACTGGATCATCTCCAGGTACCTCCCCGCACTACGAGACTCGTCTTTTCTAATTACGTTCACGCTCTCAATTTGCTTCACAAATTCCTTCTTCATGGTGAACTTGCAGGAAATGTTACATATTCTAAATTAGCAGGGTTGAAATTAATGAGCTTTTACTGTCTCCTAGGCAGATCTGGAGATAAAAAGGAGGACAGAAATATAAACGGGGTTTCGAGGCGCTCGCTCGGACACAGAGTCACAGGTTCACGCGACCGATTTCAATTCCCAGGGCGTCTGTTTTTTGGAATCCTAGGAAGACAGGTCACGTGTTCTGCTTTGAAGAGCAGAGTCAGGCGCTAGCACACAAAGGGACACACATCGTTGGAAGTCCATCCAGTTTTGCACAACCCTGGGGCACCTCCAGTTTCTCATCCCAGGAAAAGATTATTCTAGTGGTTTCAAAGGGTTTTGAGCAGCTGCTTAGTACTAATAACCAGGTCAGACCTAATTACCACAAAAGCAAAGTCTGATTCTTTACCTGGTGTTACAGACTGAGTTGTGTCCCTCAAAATTCACATGTGGAAGCTCTCCCCTCCAATGTAGCTGTACCTGGTGGTAGGCCTTTAAGGAGGTCATAAAGGTGGGGCCCAAACCGGATAGGGTTGCTCTCCTTGTAAGAAGAAGAAGAGACACCAGGAGTGCAACCGTACCGAGGAAAGGCCACAGCAAAAAGGCGGCCATCTGCAAACCAGAAAGAGAGGCTCGCCAGAAACCAACCCTGCGGGCACCTGATCTTGGACTTCCAGCCCCCAGAACTTTGAGTAAATAAATGTCTGTTGTTTAAGCCACCCAGTGTGTGGTATCTTGTTACGGCGGTCCGAGCAGACTCACACACGTGGGGAAAATGTAATAGTAATACGAGCTAAAATAGAGCGCCCACCAGTGTCGGGCTCTGTGCTGACAGTCTGAAGTGCATTATGCCACCTAATTCTCACACTAGCCGTACAAAATAGGTATGATTATTCATCGTTTTGCATACTTTCTTACTGTATTATCTTGTTCATTCATTCTCTCCCTCCTTTATTCATTCGTTTGATTAACATGTGGCCAGCACCAATCACTCATTCATTCATTCAAAAAACATGCCCCAAGCACCACACTTACAACTTTCTACAGAGCAAATCACTTTGATTCCAAGAAGGCCTACTAAAGATACCAAACGCACTGTGCACATGGCCTGTACGCAGTCCTGCGACCACACACGTTCAGTCTTTAGGGACTTGGGGTGTCTGCCCCTCCCATCCCTGTCTTCCTTCCTGCAACATCCATTTAATACCTATTGTATGAAACCATCTCCCTTCTTTTTCTTCTTCTGCCAAGTATGTACTGACCCCTTTTCAAACCTCAAAACTGAGGTTTGCACATAATCGCTCTGACAATTCCCTTCGTATCGGAGGCCGGAATGGAGTGCATCTTAATGAGATGCATAATTGCTCAGTGCAATGCTTTCATTCACCAGCCATTCTGTGACTCAGCTCGGCAATTCATTTTCCACCCATCTTCCCTCGAAAAAGGCTGCAGGTTTTACTCCTGCAGCCTGAGACATTGCGAACGAGCGCTGTGTTTCTCGGGAGCCCCCGTTCATCACGATCATGCCACTCATTGGCCCTTTTCAGAATGAAGATCAAATCAGAGTACACCAAAGGCATCGTTGTTTGGGAAACATCTCATGGCAGCAAAAGGAAGCTCTCAGAGGCTGGTGCGTTCCCCATATCCCAAAATAAGATGAAATAAATTGAAATTAAATAACTCTTTCCTGGTTTCATACCGCAACTGCAGACAGCAGAGATGGCTGGCCAGAGCCCGATAGTTCATACCAAGTGCACGTGCACATTTTATCCAGCCCAGGTGGCCTGGACCACAACTGTACATCAGCAGTAAAATACTAAAAACCAAGTGAGGCACAGTGCTCTACAGTTTACAGACAGCTCTCACTGCCTTATCAGCTCTTGAGGGAGGCATTGCTAGTCCCAATCTTAGAGGCACGGGGCCTGACTTGCTCAAGAACATCCTTGCAGTGAGGTGAAGCTGGGTCCTGAACTCAGGACCTCTGGCTGTCGGCACTGTCTAAAGCAAGACCACCTGGGCACCAAATCCAGCCACGCCCCGTCATTCACGTATCATCTTGGGCTGCTTTCACTCTCAAGGGCAAAGCTGAGTAGCTGCAACAGAGACCTAAAATACTTGCTATTTGGTCCTTTTATAGAAAAGGTCCACTGACGACTGGTCTAGAGATGAATGCACTGTCTCAGTTTAGTGCATTAGGATGCTCTAGCAGAGCGAGATGGCTTTGGGGGTGCTTTGGTTCTAGTTTGTGGGCAATCGTGGACTGAACACTGAACTGGGAGTCAACTGACCCTTGGCTGTGGTTGGTGTGGCTGCTGCTGCTACACAATTACACACCCTTACTATGTGCCTAGCACGGTTCTAAGTCTTTTATCGCATTATCTTCCTTTAGTCTCTACAACAAACCTATGAGGTAAGTACCCTTATTATCCTTACATTGGCAGATGAGGAAACTGAGGCATAGGAAAGTCAAGTAACTTACCCAAGGTCACTCAGCTACTGACCAGCAGGGTTGTCTGCTGGGAACCAGCATGCTCTATGCCCCTCTCTCATCTAGAGGTTCAAGGTCAGCCTCCCCTGTCGGTTATGAAGAACTTCCCTCTGGAACGTTATTTAATATCTCTGAGCTTTCTTCCCCGGGCCTCTATCAAATGGGAAGAGGATACCTGCCCTGCCAACCCTCAGAGAATCGTAAGTTTCAATGAAGCTAGCCTACGAGACGGTATTTTGAGAACACTGTAAGCATTACATAATCATGAAGGAAAACCATTAACTGCAAATATTTATTCAGTCTTTTTTTTTAATGCACTGACTAAACACGGTGGCAGTACCTCCCACCCATAGGAACCCATGGACAAAACGGTGATCTGGTGTAAATTTCAGGTGGTATGTGTGGTTGTCAAGGAGTTCTTACAAAGACATAGAAGGATTCTGGCCTATTCCCTGCAGGTGTGTGAGCCACCCTGAGCCAGTGGGGATCCCGGGGGTTGCTGGCTTATTCTTAGATTTGTAGGCATATTCACAGCTCCTCACCGATCCTTAAACAACTCTGGAGGAGGCACTATCAATGCCGCCATCCTCAGTGTTTCCGTTTTCCGGACTCGCCCTGCTGGTGCTGGCCTGACGCCACAGACCCAGCACCTCCCAGGCCTCCCCTGCACCCTGGTTGTGGGTGAGGGAAGCTGCAACTAAAAAGATATGAGTGTGTATTAGTTTTGTATTGCTGCTATAACAAAGCACCACAAGCTCAGTGGCTGACGACAACACAAATTTACGGTCTTACAGTTCTGGAGGCCACAAGTCCTAAAGTCAGGGCGTTGGCAGGCTTGCGCTCCTTCTGGAGGTTCCATCCAGCAGTGGTGGTGAACCTGCAGCCTTAAGGCCACAGGTGACCTTCTAGGTCCTTAAATGTCGCCTTTTGACTAAATTCAAATTTCACAGAACAAATCCTTTCATTCAAAAGGGTGCAGCAGAGAATGATGAAGCTTTTCTTGCCTCCTTTGGTGCTTAAAAAAGAACAATCTTGAAATCAGAAGGCCGTGGGTTCCCCACCCCTGCGAGGGAAAAATCTGTTCCGTGCCTTGTCCAGCTCTTAGAGGCCACTTACATTCCTCGGCTCATGGCCCCTTCCTCACATCATTGCAACCTCTGCTTCCAACCTCACATCTCCTTTTCCGGCTCTGACACTTCAGCCTCTCCTGTCATGATTATACCGGACCCACCTGGATAATCCAGGACAGTCTTCCCATCTTAAAACCCTTCACTTAATCACCTCTGCAACGTCCTTTTTGGCACAGAGGTAACATATTCACGTGGCTTTGGGAGGCCAGGAACTGCAGGTCTTCAGTTGTGAATGACCCTGGGGTCAGGGGCAAGGGCAAGGACGGCACCAGAGAGGAAGAAGGGACGTCTGTAGCCCATCTCCTTACCTGGGTTTCACGGCTGTGCCACACACGCTCACCTTTGGGACTGGCTTGGCTTTGCTGCCCCAAACAGATCCTTTGCCTAGGCCTTGATCAAGGAGCCCCCCAAACTGGCGGCTGTGGTCCGTGGGTCTCCCCAGAACCCTATTGGGTAAAGCTTGAGATCAGCAGCAAAACTGCCTTTCAAGGCTTGCCCTGGATTTGGACAATGATATTCAGCAAGTTAAACTGGAACAACCGAGCTGAATAAGATAGCAGCATTTCTCAGGCTCAAACTAGAAAACAAATGGCAGCAATTTGCCACCGGCTGTTTTTGAAAAAGCCCTATCTTTAACAAGATACTTATCACTTCTTCCCCCGATTTAGTTACGCTGTAATGTCCTGGGGAAGGAGACTCAATTACCAATCGCAATCGACTCACGTTGTCCTACCTCCTGGTTTTTATTTCAAGATCATCTAGGCCAGAATCCCAATTATTTTTGTTTTATTTTCAGCAAAAAGAAAATCACAATGTTATATGCTGTTCTCTGATAAGACAAACAAGGAACAAACCAGCCAACAAAAGAAGCTCATTTTGCCACTAGCTCAAGAAAAATGACACTTAACTCTGGATGAGTAATAAATTAATTAATAGGGAATTTCAGTTCCTTTAAATGTTTCTCATTAAAAAGAGGGTTCGCAAATTAATTTTACTGTGTCGATCTCTCAGGACCCCAGTTTTGAAGACGGCGATAAATCAGCCCATTCCCTGGCCCTATGAAAGGCGCTGGAAGAGAAGGCTATTGATTAGCATGAGGTTTGGAGATTGTCTGCGGATTTCTATTTCTCATTCAATCCCTTTCCCCCATGACCGTGAATAATTGGATGTCAGCTGCTTCTGAACTCTCTTAGTATCTGCCAGTTCCCTGAAGAAGTCACACTTCTTTTCAGACACCAGCTCATTTATCCTGTAAAATGAAGGAAAACCTACCTCGGGCAGAGTCTGAGATTCTAAACTAAGATTAACTATTACGGATGAGAGAAACCCAAATGTAGCGACACAGAAGAAAGTGGAGGCCCCCTTTGTGAATTAGTCTGGGTGGTGATGAAATACTTTTGAGGGACATGTCTCAAGACAGCCTTCAAGCCTCCTAATTTCTAAATGTCACTCTCGCATGCTATTTTCCTACAAAATGCACTGAAATTTTAAGCAGCCCCATCAGACCTGGAATGAAGGTTCTCTGGGGAATGACAAGGATGGAATCACAAAGCCCCCATGCTGGGTGGTTGGTTGGGAGTGGCTTATTAGCTGAGGAGCGGCTTTCTCTAATTCAAATTTGTCTCTCAGCAAAGATCACAAGTTGCTCCTCGTTAATGAACTTTTGGGTAGCTCAGAATGTTCCATCTGCAAAAACCACGGGCTCAGTGTGGGTTTAATTCTTTACCCTTAGTGCTGAATGGGTGTGGGGGATGAGTGAATCCTTTCCTGTAACTCCTTCCACCAGCTACCGTGGCGTCGGTGCAAGGCTGTGGGACCAGTGCTTGGCAGGTCAGTGTAGGCAACCCTCTCCGAAATGGGCAGCCCCCAAATAAGCAGCCCACAGACGGCCTTTCCCAGCTGTCTGTTTGGGGCTTGCTTTCTCTGGCTTTGGGCTTCCTGTTAATTAGGGAAAAGTCCCAGAATCATCCTGATTCCTCTTTGAATACCGATTTTTGGTTGGGGCCTTGGAAGAAAGATGGCACCCAAACGTCTCCCTTGAGCTCAAAACAGAACTCAGTAGAGGGACTAGAAATAGGCCCCACCTGACAAGAAGAGTGAATCGGGAAGGAAATTACACATGGTTACTGTGCCTAGGAAGGGAATTTTCCAGATGAGGAAATTGAAGCCCCAAGAAGTTGAGTTATTTGTCCAAGATCCCACTGCTATTACAGTAAGCAGAAGAGGACTCAGGACTCGGGGCTCAGGACTCTAAACTCCATTCTCTTTCCACTAAACTGCATTGTTCGAGATCTGCTGCACCAGGCACTTGGGGGCAGTGCAGGGGGATGGGAGGAGGAGAGGGTGACACCTCAAAGTGTCTTTTGGAGGTAAAGGCTGGGGTGAAGGTGGGGGGTGTGGAGAACCCACCTTGGGCTCCTCCTCCTTGTTTCTTGACAAAAGTGAGGTCAGGAACAGCCCAGTTCATGACAAGACCTGACTCTGTGGCTGCCCAAGGGACCCCATCCTCTAACCCCACAAATCCCCTTTACCCCAGGGACACTGTACCCAGCAAGGACAGAGCTGCCTCTTAGCAGTATTATAGGACCTCTGCTTCCAGGGCGCCCGTTCAATACCACAGATCTCTTCTTCCTGGGTTGCATCTCATATCAAATACAGGAATATTTCCTGCTCCCACTTGCCACTGAGAAGCACTCCACGGCTATGCAGACACAGCTTTTATTTTCCAAGGTTTCAGGAAGCAGAAGTGTGCCACGCTCTGGGAGAGGTAAGGACCTCTGCCCACTTCCCCATCTCAGCCATCTGCACAGGCTGGGTGCCACTTGCCCTTTGTCAGCTAATACACTGGATGGCCGCTGCTTCTGGGTGCTCCCGGGCTGCTCTCTAAGGAGCCCTTCAGTGGAAGCCTGTGCAGACCACCCGGACCCCGTGAAAACGCAGGTTCCCCCAGGCTCTGCATTTCCGATAAGCTCCCAGGTGATGCCCGCTGCTGCTCCTGGGCTGACTCTGAGTAGTAAAAACCTAGAGCAGGCCGGGCGCGGTGGCTCACACCTATAAGCACTCTGGGAGGTCGAGGCAGGCGGATTGTTTGAGCTCAGGAGTTCGAGACCAGCCTGAGCAAGAGCAGACCCCCTCTCTACTAAAAGTAGAAAGAAATTAATTGGACAGCTAAAAATATATAGAAAAAATTAGCCAGGCATGGTGGTGCATACCTGTAGTCCCAGCTACTCGGGAGGCTGAGGCAGGAGGATCGCTTGAGCCCAGGAGTCTGAGGTTGCTGTGAGCTAGGCTGACACCATGGCACTCACTCTAGCCAGGGCAACAAAGTGAGACTGTCTCAAAAAAAAAAAACCTAAAGCAGCAGTTCCCAAACTTGGCTGCGTATTGGAGTCACCTGAGAGCTTTGCAAAAAATACTGCTGAAGGTGTGGCCTGGGCATTGGGGTCTTAAACATTTCCTTTTTGATTCTAAAGTGCAGCCAAGGCTGAGAACCCCTGCTCTAAAAGCTGGCATTTCCTTTCAACAGGCGGAACCTGTATGGCGCACTGTCACCCAAGCGATCTCAGCCTCCACTCACCTGCTCCCAGGGACGCTTTGCTCCTCCTGGCTTTGTGCCTGAAGGACAGTAATGACAGCAAGTAACAAACAGTCCCCCCATGGTGCCAGACACCTTCCTAAGCGTTTCTCAGGACACTATGAGGTAGGTGCTATTATTATCCTCTCGTGTTTACAAATGAGAAAACTGAGGCACAGAGAAGGTAAGAAGCTCTCCAGTGTCACACAGCCGGCAGGTGGTGGCATGGAGATTTCTGCCCAGGTGGGCTGATCCTAGAGCCTGCACTCTTCACTACTTCTGGGCTATGTGGCCTCAGACATTCCTCTTTCTCCCAGAACTCTTTTCCCAAACACTGGGACGGGACATGAGGGACAGAATCCAGGCAAGCCCTGAACTTGCTGAGTTCTCGAAAGCCCAGCTCTCTGTTGGCAGTGTGTCCGTCATATCCATGGATGCATCCTTGGTATTCCACAAGGAACATGCTGGAGACAGAACAGATGGCCAGAGTGATTTCTCCAATACTCAAAATGACTGCCAGAACTGTACATTGGCCATTTTGTGGCTTTAAGTCCCTGGTTTAAGAGGAAGAGAAGGAAATGTTGCATGAGGCCATTTTCGGCACACTGGAGTCTGCCTGGGCGTCACACCCCTGAGGCATGTTCCAGGACGGCCCAGAGTCTGCCAAGGCTTGGGGCAGGTCCAACCTGTCCGCATCTCCCAGTGCGGTAATGGAGACATCAGACAGCAAAGGGTCCGCTAGAGACGCTGGAGCTGCTGACTTTTCTAGAAGTCAGGATCTGCAACGGAACCTGGTTTTCACGCATCCTTGGCAGGCTTGTCCTAACCAGAGGGGCATGAATGGGGGACGCCTCCCCAGCGGGGACAAAGCTGCAACCCCTTGATAGTCCATGTTTCCTCTCCCCGTGGCCAGATCTTAACTGTGCAAGGCGGGATGGAGCCACCTGTTCCTCTGTGAGCCACCTCTCCTGTGCGTGCTCCGTTGGGATGATGAAGGGTACACACCTCCACCCACACACACACACGAGCACACAAGCATGCATGCGTGCACACACGTGTGCACACACTTGTGGTCCATCTCTACACTTCTCCAACATGTCCTTCATGTACTGAACTCATGTAGGACATCAGTTTACAATGGTCAGTTTACTGGCCTGACTCCCCTATTGGACCATGAACTAACAAACTTTTTCATCTTTTTCCTCCAGCTTCACTGAGGTTTAATTGACAAATAAAAACTGTGTATGTTTATATTGTACCACATGATGTTTTGATATATGTATACATTGTGGAATGATTACCACAATTGAGCTAATTAACACATCCATCACTTCACATAGCTACCATTTTCTATGTATACGAATGTTCAAGATCTACTTTCCCAGTAGATTTCAAGTATATAAAACATTATTATTAACCACAGTCACCCTGCTATACATTAGATCTCCAGAACTCACTCTTTCTAACTAAAACTCTGCACCCTTTGGCGGACAGCTCTCCCCTTCCCCCATCTGGTAGCAATTTCTTTAGATCCCGCACGTCAGTGAGATCGTGCGGTATTTGTCTTTTATTTGTCTTTCTGTGTCCGACTCATGTCGCTTAGCATCATGTCCCCCAGGTTCAGCCATGTTGTCATGAAGGGCAGGATTTCCTTCTTTTTTAAGGCAAAATAACACCCGTTTCACATTTTCTTTCCCCATTCATCTGTTGATGGACATTTAAGTTGATCCTACATCTGGACTATGTGAGTAATGCTGCAATGAGAGTGCAGATATCTCTGTGAGATACTGCTTCCATTTCCTTTGGGCATATAACCAGAGGTGGAATGTTCTGGATCATACAGTAGTACTAGTTTTAATTTTTTGAGGACCCTCCATACTATTTTCCATAGTGGCTGTACCAATTTACATTGCCACCAACAGTGTACAAGGATTCCCTTTTCTCCACATCCTCACCGATATTTTTCTTTCGTCTTTTTGATAATAAAGGATATACCGGATTAAATAAAATATATTATTAAAATTAATTTCACCTGTTTTCTTTTTACTTTTCAAAATGGGGCTATCAGAAAATTTCAAATAACATGTGACTTATGCTGCATCGCTAGTGAGCAGCACTGTTCTATTACAGAAGAACATTTCACTTGAGCTTGGAAAGGGGAAATCAGGGAAAACTTCCTGGTAGAGGTTTCTTCTGAGTGAATAAAAAAAAGTCAGCATTGACTGGGCAGCTTGCCACAAGCCTGGAACTCTATATGTTTCTAATTCAATTCTTAATAACTTAACCATTGGTATTTTGTCCCTATTTTACAAACAAGGTCTCCAGCACTCAAAAAAGTTTAGCCCTTTCCCTCTGGCCTCTCAGTAACTAGTGGGGAAGTGGGGTGACCCACAAGCTCCACTGGGAAGTGTCCCCAAGTGTCTCTCCTCCTGAGAGTTTAAGAACAAGCCAGGTCTTTGTTTTGGCTCTGTCCATTCTGACGAGGTTAAAATCCAGTTGGCTGAGAAGCTATTTGAGTTGTGTCATTTACAGAAAAATCAAATTATGTAGAGGCCTCTTATAATTGAGGGTAATTCAGGAAATAACTTTCTGAAAATGGCAGACTGTACAGCTGTGTCACCATTTGGAAATCGCCGAGGTCACTGTGTCACTCAAATGCCCTTCTCCAGCTCAGTATGTCAGATTATTTTCATACAGACCGACACAGAAAAACCCCATTAGAGCATCGAGCTTACTACTCAGATTTGAATATACTGGGTCAAGCGAGGCTTGTTCCTGAAACTTCTGCCCCTAAGAAAGGCTGAGTTAAATGTGAACCAAAAGATGAGGATCACATTGACAACCCCCAGAGATGGGGTCTTATTTAACAACTATTACTGAGATACCTAACTAGATACTGGGAGTGTAACAAGCACAACCACAGGAGACTTTTAAAACATAAAAGCTGTATCTGCACATTTTCCAGGAGATGGGTTGAGTGGACGTCTACCTCCACATACCACACACACACAGTGGCACTCGTGGCCTTATAAATCAGTGCATCAAGCGTGCAAATCAGCAGAGTCTGCTAGACATATAACATAAATCAAAATTGTTAGGAAGTCTGCACCATGAATACAGCTAGTAGTTTACAGGCAAGCGAAAATCATCTATCTTATTATCATTCAACAAAATTCCAAATGCGCAATCTGTAAAACGTCTGAGCCTGCAGGACAGGGGCAGAGCAAGGGCCCGGACCCCCTGAGAAAAGTCCCAGTTCCCCTAACTCCACCCAGACAACTGGTGGCTACTGATTAACACCACCTCTGACCTCGGCACTGTCCTAAAGGATTTTGAATTTCACACACTTGGAAGACTAGTATCGTGCTCTTGTTTTACAGAGAAGAAAACCAAGGCTTGGGGAGGGCAAGCGATTGTCCCTGGTCGCACAGCTGGGCCGGGATTCCCCGGTTCCTTCGTGCAGCCAATCCTCTCCTCTGACCCAAATGGTGCCTGACTCAGTGTCCCCCATCTGTCCTGGCTTAATTGGAAATCTGACCAGGGCAGCTTCGCTGGTTTAAGAATAATGGAGCCACTAGTCATGGCGAAACAGACAGTTCACTGTCCTTGGTTTTTTGCAACGGGCCTCCCTTGTCTATTGTAATTTGCAATTAATAATGAAGCATTCTCCTAAGTGCTGTGTGTAAGATCAGGTTAATGTAATATTTCATCGTTGCCAGCCAGCTGCTGGGGCTGGCAGTCAGTAATACCTTTCCATAAGGAGCCAGTCTACAACCAAATCAATTAATCCCTCTTCGGCTGGTAGACAGCTGTTGGGTCAAAGAAGATAATTAGACGGACTCACCACTTACCAGGTGGTTGGTAATGAAGGGATTAATTGACCAGAGTTGGGGACCGCACAGTGTCTGCTCTTCCATGCATTCTCCGGTCTGCAGGACCACCCAGCATCATTCTTCCCGGACAGCAGTTCGAAAGGCAGGGGGTGCTTTTCCCCTCCACGCCTATCTGTAGGATTGTAACTGACCCTGCAGAAACCCCCCTCTGATGTCTGGCCTGGAAGAAGCCTGGGTTCTCCTTCTTGCTGGCTCCACAGGACAGTGGCTCAAGTGTCCCTTTGGCAGGGCTCCTTTCAATACTCTGCCTGGGGGGGCTCAGCATCTTGCATTTGTCCACAAAATGCTGAGTCTCCAACATTCAAGGCACCAGACCCACCTACAAACTTTCAGAGGAGCAGATCGGGGAAAGTAATCTGTCTCTGTGTCCCAGTGGAAAAAATTCACACGGGGCCTTCATGCTTTGAGTTGCTTTTCTTGTGATGGGTTATGGGTCATATTGGAACCAATGAATCAAAGATCTTTAGAACTAGAGGGGCCCTCAAAGAACCTCCGACCCAGTGCTCCTGAACCCTGGCTGCCCCTGGCTGCTCACCTAGGGAGCTTCGAGAACTATAAACGCCCCAACCCTTATCCCAAGCCAGCAAAAATCAGAATCTCTGGGGGTGAGGCCTGGGCACTGGTCATTTTTTAAAAGCTCCCCGAGGGGTCCTGATGTGCAGACAAGCTTGAGAACCACTGGTCTAGTCCAACACCTTCTTTCGTAGATGGCGATGCTGAGGTCAAGGAGGGGACATTACCTGCGTTGGAGGAGCCGCAGAGTTAACAGGGGCTGAGTCAGAACAGAAGCTGGCTCATAAGATGCACACCATTTTCTGCGGGCCCCACGTGACCACCAACCCCGCCAGAGGGTAAAGACTACACTGGTACCAACCGACCTCTCCCGGCCTCTCTCCAGCCAGCCCCCGGCGTCACCCTCTCTGCAGCCACAAACCCTTCACGGCTCTTTGAATGTGCCATGGACTGTCCCACGTGGACTTCGCTCCTGCTGTCCTCTCCCGCCCCCCGATGACGCTGTTCCCTCTTCTCTATCATGGGGAAGTCTGACGTATGCCAACTTCTCTATAAAGGCTCCCATGTGCGCTGCACCTCGAAGGGTTAATTACTCCTGATTCTCCCGTGACTTTGCAAAAAGCTTCTATCATATACCGCTTATCAGGTTACATTGCCTGGTTGTCTCTCTTCTCCATGCCTTTTTCCCCTATTCAATAAATGTCTGTAGAAGAAACTTGGCAAGCATTGCTAAAAAAGCTATTTAGGTTGGGGCTAGGAGAGGTTCCCCACCCCCTTGGATTATTACAAGCTTTTACCACCTAAGACATTCAAATGAATCAGTGGCCCCCTACATGCAAATTTCACCAAGCTGTGCTATCTCATGACGGAGTTCTTGGGGTGACTCCTGCAGGAAGCGAAAACCAAGTCTGCAGTTGTTTACTGGACATCACTGGGCGCCCTACGCCACTCCATAAGCCCTGGCTCCTGCCGCTGGGAAGTTTACAACGAGTCCTGAGCACACCGGGGCCTCAGCTTCACTCACTGGGAAAGAGGATCTCATTTTTCCACCCGGGAAAGATAAAACAGTAGCCTCTTCTCATCCTGCAATCTAGCCAGGTTAGATAAGCCCGGCTCTACCACTTAGGAGCTGTGTGATCTTGGCACATTGCTCAACTCTGTGAGCCTCAGTTAACTTATCTGAAAAATGGGGTTACTGGAGATTCAACAAGGGTTGTTGTGAAGATTCATAGAGATTTGTGTGAAAAATATGTAGGTTAGTCACTGTTGTGTATTACACATTCAGCGAATGGTCACTTGTCTTCCTTTCTCCCTCCTTTCCTTCTATCCTTCCTGCCTTCCTTCTCTCTCCCTCCTCTCAGTCCTTCCTCCTGGAGCCAACGTGATGGAGAAGTTCACTTTAGCACACCGAATACTGGACCATAAGGGGCCATCGAATAATGGAGATTTCACTGTCACCCTCAGTGTCCCTGGAGCCTTTTCTGCCTCCTTATGGAATTTTTTTTTCTCCTCAAACGGTTCACCCAGAAGACCTCCAGATCCCCGAACACTGACTGGTCCTCAGACATCCCTAAGAAAGCAGCAGACACTGGACGTGCCGTGTGCCCTGTGCAAAGCTCCCAGCTCAGCGCTTACACACTTGTGATCGGCGCGCAGTGTGCAACGCTCTCCTTGGAACACGGTAATCGCAGAGCAAATGCAAACGCTAAAGAAAGAACCAAGCAGGGCAGGGCTGAACCACACGGGTGATGCTGTGAAGACTTCGGGGAATCCACGAGAGGACCAGGGGGTGGGCGAGGCAGAAGGACAAGCTGTCCCGCCCTCGCTGGCACTGAGGGGAAATTATGCCCTGCTAATGGCTGACGACGCAGCTCTGCCCCGTGCATCTGCGCCGAGCCGGGGTGGCCCGCAGATGTGCTCGGCCCACAAATATGCAGCTGGCAACTCCTGAACTTCCGGTGACTTGACGCCAGCTGATCTGATCGGCAATTACGTTTTATTTTGGGGCCACGGAGACAGCAGAGAACCAGGAAAATTATAAGACATCGGAGTGTAGTTTTTCTAAGAATATCAACTACAAACTTTTTTTAACCAATTGTTGTTTTAATGGTTAGGGGTTTGCTGGGCACTAAAATAAGAAAACCCTGAACACTAAGATCAGATTATAGCCAGTTTTCCCAGGGGAGGTTTAAGCCTTTGTCCAGTGTAAATCTGGGTTTGATATTTTTTTTTTGTAGGGGGAATGGGGTAATTCCCGTCAAGAGAACTTTGCTAGTGACAGTGAGTCCAGCATAGATGTAAAGAAACCTAGATTTGTAGTTTGTTCTGGGGTTGAATCTTACTCTGTTTCTTACTAGCTACATGGCCTTGGATAAGTTGTATAAAATCATCGATCTCATTCCTCCATAAAATGGGGGTGTACTGCTAGCTCCAGGCTTACTATAAGGTTAGATGTTTATAAACATCTAGATAGGATCTGGCCTACAGTATTTGGTAACTAAGATAATGCCTTCTTGCCGTAATGTTAGTTTCTTATCATCTAAAATAAACAGTTCCTGTTTTCATCATCATATATCAAACTCACATAACCAGTCAGCATAAAAAAAGGAAAACACCATCTCGGGGAGCAGTTTGGTTTCTAGCAATTAAGGGTTTGTCCCCTGCCTCAGTGGTACCATTCCCCCAGGCTCAGTGGCTTCAACAGCCTGGCCAGTAGGGAAATACGAGAAACTTCATCCGAACCCAGTTGGGTGCAAAGTCTGTAAATGTCTCATGGACACGAAACTAACTGAACTTAACAGGAACACTCACTCTCTTCTCTCCTCTTAACTCCCCAGCCCACAGCAGCCCCAATGATCACCAAGACAGTTTCTCTGAAAAGTGCCACTTACTGAACCTGCATGGGAATGGAACAAAATCGCAGCTTGTAAAGGAAGCCAGCCTAAGAAAAAACATCCCGAGACAACATCCCGAGGAAACGGGGTGATTTTCCTGCAGGGACATTTCCCTGGTTGCCGGCTAAAGGGCCAGACAACTTGCCCAAGACATCCTTGAGGGAGGACAGTGACTCACCGGCCCACGCCCTCACGAATGCCTCCCAGAGCTGCCTCTCGGAGTCCCAGGATATTGCTAAATGGGCCTGTCACCCAGACAACGCTTGGAACACTACCAGAAGGAAGAGATGGCCAGGAGAGTCATCTCTCCCTTGGTTGGTTTGCAAATGGACCAGGCAGGGTCTCCCTTGCCAATTAACTCACTCCTGTCAACCCTGGGGTAACAAGAATAGCCAGATCCAAAGGCTAAGCACACACAGCCTCCTCACCCTTTTGCGCCTAGCTCTGAGCTGCATGTCGTAGGCACTCGTAACAGCAGATGAAGAAATGAATGAATGAGTGAATGAACCCAGGGAGGAGCAAACTCCATAGGAGGCACTGAGCAAGGCACAGCACCACGTGCAACCTTGCAAAGTAGTATCGTTCACACTGTACTGTAAATGAGGCAGAGCATTCTCAGAGGGTTAGGTAACCTGCCCACACTCACGGAGCGAGGAAATGATGAAACCAGGCTTCGAATCCAGGTCTGACTCTGAAGTCAAGGCTTCCAATGTTGAAGCCACCCTCATGACCACAAAAATGACAAATCACACTTACAGAGCCCCTGACACATCATAATTATTCCATCTTCCAAACATTCCAGAAAGATTTTTAGACGGGAAAACTGATACCGAAGGAGGAACTCATCATATACCCGAGGTTGCACAACAAGTTAGAGCTAAAATAGGAATTTGAACCCAGACTTTCATTCTTTCAATCACGAGTGTCTGAGGGCACCCTCTCTAGGCCAGGCTCTGTGTTAGTTGTTGGGGAGACAACAGAGAACAGGACAGACACAGACACAGTCCACAGACTCTGTCCAGAGGGGCGGCTACTTCAGAAATAGCTCTTCCCATGACACCATGTGCTGCCCATGAAAATCCGCAGCAGTACTTCACAGTTTCGTTTTGAAGGAGAAAACGATCTGAGAACAGAGGATGTCAACAGAAAAGATGGGAATGGTTTGCATCTGAGGAGCCTGGGTTGTTTTCAACATGGGTTACCAGAACCCTCTCCTTTGTCAAAGCCCAATCCTGCCTCTTCCTGAGGATGGGGTGTGTGGACAGAGTGGGAGACTCGCCTACAATAAGCAGATTGTTTGGGCACCAAAGGAAACCCAAATATCAAATTCCCCGATGAGTCACCACAGAACCCAGCACAGAAAGCCTCGGGCAATACTGCGTTGGCAGTTACCAGGCTAATCTGGCCTCCTCTGTGTCCTAGTCACACCTTGGGACGGGCATGAGTTAAGCTGATTAGGCCACCCATGATGCACAAACTCAGGAGTCAATTTTTGCAGAAGGGAGTGCAGGTGCGAGACTGGGAACGGAGGTGGGATGAGAAAGTTCTCAGGTGCATCCCTCTGCAAGAGTTCTAAGAATGTAGCAACCATGAGGCCCAAGCATTACCTTCCTTCACCAAGCACCTTGGTCCACAGAAATACAAAATTAAGAATCTGATACAAAATGCAATCTAGAAACTAGAGCCAAAGCAGTACCTTTCATCCTCTTTCTCTTGTGAAGGTCTGTTGATGTTGCTGCTACTTGTAGACTCCGCCCTGGAGTCTCCACCTCAAGACCCACACACACCACTGAGGCCATCGCCACGGCGACCAGGCCTCCTAACTTTGTACCTAGCTTTCCACAGAGGACACTTTTTCTTGGTCAGAGCTTCTTTTGCTCAAACGATGGCACAGAGGCCACGTTTGCCCCCTTGTTAAACTGACGAGTCAGATTTACTGTGACAGTCACTCAGCAAGAAGTCCCTGCACACAAGGGAGTTTGCCAAACTGGTACAGTGAGGTGTGGCACGTTTGGCGTCTTTGGGCTTTAATGATCCAATGTGGGAGCTGTGTGGCGAGTTCACCCACACTCAAGCCTGCTGCGGGGGTGTCGAAGGGGAGAACGCACAGTCCCCGCCAGCTCTCCAATTTCAGAGGCCCATTGCCGGGACCTGCGACTGTGTGGATCTCAGGGGTCCAAACTCCGGGCAGGTCTGAATGCACAGTCTAGCACTAAACCTAGGCATTTTCCTAATTCTAAATATCTCTTGCTAGAATTAGAAAAAGGGTGACGAAGAAAGCAACCACTGAAGATAAAATGCCAGGCAGTGGGAGGAAGTTTTAAATCCCCAAGGAACACGGCTTTGGAGTTTTTAAGTTATCCTCCACCCCAAAAAAGTTGACATGTGCTAACAGAGTCCCCAGGGCTTACCTGGATCGGGTTGTAGAGTTCCTGCAGGGGGCTCCGGGACCCCTTCCGGCAGCAGATGTCCACAGCAAAGGGGTTCCTCCGCATGACTGAGGAAAGAAAGTAAAGGCTCATCAGAAATGAGCAACCAAGGTTTGTTGTCTGGCAAAGAAAAAGGCACCGAGGAGAGAAGGAAAAACAGGTAGGAAAGGAAGAGAGAACATCGGCTTCTAGCAAATTCCAATTTCCAATTCCGTTCCCTTATCCTGTGGTATAGCTGCCACTCTATGTTCCCAAAATTCAGGCATCTCCACACCCAGAAGGGTAGAAATCATGCTAAAAATTCTTCCCAGCAAGGTTTTAAAAAACAAGATAGGCATCTAAAACTCACTGAAATGAAACTGTTTACAAAGACAGTGTAAAGGTTGTTCCAAAAGAGCAAGTTCTACCAAGCAGCAGGCTTGGTGACATATCTTAAGATTCCACAGACTTCTCCCTCAACAATCAGTGACCTCCTATTCCTGGTCCCTGGGAACCTGGTCTTCCAAGAACGGTGCAAGTCCTTCCCTAGACGGCTTCTCCCACCGGATAAGGCAGAGGCCCAGCCTTTGCAAACCCTTTCATAAATTACGTGATTTTTAATTAAAATATCAGTTTGAGGCAGAAAGGATGAGAGTTTATGGTCCCAGGCAGATGGAGGTGGCACTTACAATTAATAAAAGGGAGGGAATTAAGTGAACTTCTCAAAACCCACCAGCATTGAGGCCACCAAGAACCATTTTTAAATGGAGATGCATTCTTTCTTTTTTTCACTCTTCTTGTTCACAAAACACCCGCAACTCTGTGCAGCCAACGCACTCACACCATGGCTAACACACAGCTATGGGCTTGACAATTCTCTGCTGAGGGGAAGAGGGAGGAGGACATGGGAAAGAAGTAGGGAAGGAGGAAGGGAAAGAAGCGGAGAGAAGGAAGGAAGGAAGGAAGGAAGGAAGGAAGGAAGGAAGGAAGGAAGGAAGAGAGGGAGGGAACTTCAAGCAAGTGAGACCACACATCTTTAAATTTCTCTGAAAACTGGAAGTGGAT
>CAUYSK010048929.1:0-23184 GCA_963575035.1 Avahi laniger | reverse complement strand
ACAAGAGCGGAAGAATGGGCTCCACTTGTACTCGCCATCAAATTGGTACTAACTGATCAACACTAGGGTGATCACATGGTAGAAATACTCTCCAGGGATTAGGGGGATGGGGGGTAAATCCACAATTAAAGGACACGGGGAGCACTGTAGGGGGGAAGGGCATGCCTTTAACCCGCACTTGGGTGAGGCAAAGACATAAAGTGTAACCATAATGTTTGTATCCTCACAATACCCTGAAATAAAAAAGCAAAAAAAAAAAAAATAGTATGACTATTTGCCTCTTTACACCGTATGCACGTACAATTTTGACTTAAAAAAAAAAAAGGCAGAAGACAAAAGAAATCAGAGTTGGACCAAGAAGGGCACTTGTCTGGCCATGTACCAAAACAAGAAAACATGAATCTAGAAGAGTGTTGGTTCAAGTGACAACATCAAGATAACACCCAAACAGACTGCTAGTAAAGACACTAGTCAAGATATCATAGTATAGATGGACATAAATAGTTAAGACTTGTATTTATTCAATAAACATTTACTGTGCCTGCAGTATGTCTCCTTCTCTTCCCTCCTCCATTTCTTCCTCCTCATCCCCATCGTGGTAAAAAAAAAAAGATTAAGCAACTACTCTGTGCCAGATATTGCATCAAGAGCTTTACACAAATAATGCTATTTAATCCTCAGAACAATCTCATAATTAGAAATATTTTTACCTCATTTTCACAGATGAGGAAACTGAGACACAGAGAAGTTAACCTGTCCAATGTCACCTATCTAGTAGGTAAAAAGCCAGCTTTCAATATCAAGCAATCAAGGAGTCTTATTCCAGAGCCTGGGCTCTTTAACACTGGTTCTACCATTGAGGACAAAGAGGATACTCAATAAATCATTAATGAATGGAAATCGGATGAGTACATATTATGAGCAGAAACTGGGAATACAAAGATGAAAAAGTTCAGTCTCTGAAATCAGGAAGGTTGCAGTCAAATAGCTTAAAAGCAGAATTCTGAGGCCAAGTCTGTTGGAAGTGAAATTGGCCTGACAGATTGCTTTTAATTGCTACAGCAGATTTCCCTCTTAGCCGTGCTACGCCTGTACTCATAGTATTCACAGTTTGTCCCCTGCCAGAGAGGTCACTTATTCTCCCATCTTGCAAATAGAAAAATTGAGGCCACCTGGATTTTATAACTTCCCCCAAGGTCAAGCAAAGGCAAAACTAATTTCAGTATCAGGTCCCGTTACTCCCACTCACCCACTCACGTGCTTATTTTTTTGCTAAGAACCAGCATAAGTAATGAATGCCAGCAATTCACATTTACCCAGTACCCACAGAGCTAGTGACCCTATTATTAGCCACTAACCATGGAGACTTACTGTAAAAGAGCAGGAGAAATGAATTTGAGCAGGTGACATTCCAAGGACATTTTAAAATAAACGATGAAAACCTTTAAAGTAATGGAGGCCATATTTATTCTGCTGCTCTAAATTGATTGCTGGGATTTATAAATATATATTTAATTTCCACCCATCTCTACCAAGAACCATAATGCAAACTTTAATCAGCATTTTCTCTAACGTTTGAAAGATAATTATAAACCAATATTAACATTCATCTTACATGGCTTCCTTAAAAGGCTCAATTGTTTAGCAGGGTTGTTAAATCATTAAGCAAGCACACTGTGAGATATCATAAACAGAGCTAGTCTGAATTCACTATTTGCTTATCTAAAACATGTTCCCAGAGTTGGATTAAAGAAATTACCTAATTATCATACAAGAGCCAGAAAAACTCTCTGATTGATCTGTCACCTTGGTAGGAAGATGATCTCACTGCACTGGTCGAGTCAGGCATCCAGTACCTCAAATGAAACCAAATTATCTTTATCAAATACAACTTTTATTTAAATATTTAAGACACTTTCACCAATGTTTAGTGCAGTGTTTAGAGTAGTAACAATATAGGTGGAGAGAGTTGAAGAAATAACCTTTTACTGTAATAAATAGTTGGTAGTTAAATGGTAGAGCTCTATAAACAAAATTCTGGAGGGCATCTACATTGTAGCCTAGGCTGAACTTTAAGAAAGAATTTCATGTTGCTTTCTCTTTGCCAATTATTATAAATGGCTGAGTTTTTATTCCAGTATCTGTTGGCTTTCCAGAGAGGAGGCTATATTTAAAAGCTAGGTTCCTGATTCTTCCCAGGCATCCAAGCTAAAAATTATTGGAGTCAGTTTTATCTTTAATCCATTCCCTCTATCCCTTTGACATTCCTGACTGATTCCACCTTTCAAATCCCTTCCTCTTAATTATCCATTACCATTTTCTTAGACCAGGCCTTCATCACTTCTCATTTAGTATAACTTGATCATTTCCTAACTGGTCTTCCTCTATCCTTGCCTTACCTGGCTAATTCATATTTTATATTACAGCCACAAGTAAGGTCCCAATGTTTCCCTGAAGTCCAAATTCTTTAGACATTTATTCAAAGCTATCACCCATTTGCCCTGCTTCCATCAAATTTACTTCCCACCAAGTCCCCTCCATGCAATATAATGCAAATTATATTGTAAAGATTTGGGGCTATTTCCTACAAAATCTCCAATGGCTAACACAATGTCTTGATACTTAGTAGATGGTCAGTAAATATTTGTAGAATACAGAAATGAATGTGACTTACTCTCCCCTTACACCAAAGAAGCTATTGCACAATTACATTCAGGTTTTAAAAGATCTGGACTTCAACTATACTGATCAGTATCAATTGCATTGACCAAAAAATAGTGAATTCAGACCAGCTCTGTTTATGACATCTCACAGTACACTTGCTTAATGATTGAACAGCCATGCTAAACAATTGAGCCTTTTAAAGAAGCCATGTAAGATGAATGTTAATATTGGCTTATAATTCCCTTTTATATGTTATGGAAAATGTAGATTAAAGTTTACATTATGGTTTCCTGGTAGAGATGGGTGGAAATGAAATATATATTCATAAATATTTTAATATCATTAACCACATTCTAGAAATCAATTTAGAGCAGCAGAATAAATATGGCCTCCATTACAACAAAGGTTTACATCGTTTATTTAAAAACATTCTTGGAATGTCACCTGCTCAAATCCATTTATCCCGCAATCTTTCAAAATTCTGTTCAAACTATGCCTCCTCTGAAAAGTATTGCTCATACTCCCAGTCAAAATTAGTCTCCCATTTGTTTGCATCGGCCTTTGCTTATCTCTTTAATACTATACTTTTTATTTTGGTAAAACACATAAAACATAAAATTTACCATTTTAACTATTGTTAAGTGTATAGTTCAGTAGCATTAAGTAAATTCATGGTGTTTTGCAACCATCATCTCCAGAACTTTTTCATCATCCCAAACTGAAATTCTGTGCCCATTAAACAATAATAACTTCCCATTTCTCCCTCCCACATTCCCTGTCAACCACCATTCTACTTTCTGTCTCTATGAATTGTACTATGCTAGGTACTTCATATTGAATCATACAATATTTGTCCTTTGTGTCTGGCTTATTTCACTTAGCATAATGTATTAAAGTTCATCCATGTCATAGCACATGTCAGAATTTCATTCCTTTTTAAAGCTAATATTCTATTATGTGTGTACACCACATTTTATTTATATGTTTATCACTTAATGGATATTGAGGTAGTCTTCACCATTTGGTCATTGTAAATGATGCTGCTGTGGACATGAATATACAAATATCTATTTGAGTCCCTACTTTCTATTCATTTGAGTATATACCGAGAAGTAAAATTGCTAGATCACATAGTAATTTTATATTTAATATTTTGAAAAACTGCCACACTCTTTTTCACAGCAACTGCACTATTTTACATTTCCATCAACAATACACAAATGTTCAAATTTTCAACATCCTTACTACCACTTGTTTTTTCCTGTATTTTGTTTGTTTGTTGATAATAGCCACCCTAATGAGTGTGAAGCAGATTTTTTTATTTTCATTTCCTTACAGATAGGTGACATTGAGCATCTTTTTGTGTGCTTATACCTTCTTTGGAGAAACAGAAATGTCTATTCAAGTCCTTTTTCAATTTTAAAATTTGGTTGTTTGTTTTCTGTTCTTGAGTTGTGAGTGTTCTTTATATATTCTGGATCTTAACCCCTTATCAGATGTGTAATTTTCAAATATTTCCTCCCATTTCATTTGTTAGCTTTTCACTCTGTTGATGGTGATCAGTATCACACATATTTAATGTGATGCACACATTTTTTTAATTTTGATTAAGGCTAATTTATTTTTGTTGTTGTTGTTGCCTGAGTTTTGGGTGTTATATCCAAGAAATCTTTGTCAAATCCAATGTAATAAAGATTTTCCCCTATTTTTCTTCCAAGAGTTATACACTAGCTATAGCTTTTCAGGTCTTTGATCCATTTTTAGTTTAGTTTTATATGCGGTATAAGGTAAGCGTTCAACTTCACTCTTTGGCATGTAGATACCCAGTTTTCTGAGTAACATTTGTTGAGATATCCAGTTTTCTGAGTACCATTTGCCCACTGAATGATCTCGTTACCTTTGTTGAAAATCATTTGACTATATATGTGAAGATTTACTTCTGGGCTCTGTATTATATTCTGCTGATCTATATATCTATCTTTGTACCAATTCCACACTGCTTTGATTAATGTAGCTTAGTAATAAGTTTTGAAATCAGTAAGTATAAATACTCCAACTTTGTTCTTTTTCAAGATTGTTTTGGCTATTCAAGGGTCTCTTGCAATTCCATATGAGTTTTAGGATGAACTTTTCTATTTCTTTAAAAAAAGTCAATTGAATTTTGATAGGAATTGCATGAATCTATAGATCTCTTTGGGTAGAACTGATAACTTAACAACATTAAGTCTTCCAATACATGAGCATGGAATGTCTTTCAATTTGTCTTCTTTAACTTATTTCAGCAATGTTTTGTAGTTTTCAGTGTACAAGTCTTTTGTCTCATTGGTTAAATTTATCACTAAGTGTTCTTTTTAAATTTTATTGTAAATGATTTTCTTAATTTCTTTTTCAGATTGTTCATTGTTAGTGTATAGAAATTAAACTATTTTTGTGTGTTGATTTTGAATCCTGCAACTTTGCTGAATTCATTTGTTTTAACAGTTTAATGTGGAATCTTTACAGCAATACTGCACTTATAATTTATAGTTTGTTTATGTGTCTTCCTATCCTTCCCAGATTGCAAGTTATTTGAGAGTACAAATCACCTTTCTTTAGAGTGTGCAGCCTACAGTTTTGTGTATACGATAATCCAAATAATTTTGAATAAGTCAATATCTATTTTTAAAGAATATCTACAATCCTGAATTATGGTAGTATACTGAGAAGATACATTCCTGGGGCTGACCAGGAGGAAAAGATGTCTCAGGTCCTTTTCTCTTACAAACTTTCTGGTATCCATATAACATATTACAGGGCAGACAACGGGGAGAAAGAAGGAAAGACTAATATTTATTGAACACCTCCTCTCTGCCAGATATAATCCTCATGTCATACTCACAACTATCTGATGAGGCAGATACTGCTTTACTCATTTCCCTAATGAGATAGCAGAGTTTTAGAGAAGTCAGTTGAGATTACATATCTAGAAAGTAGAGAAGCCAGAGTTCAGTAGGAGAATTATTAGGCAAGGAGAGTCTTTAGGAGTCGGAAGAATAGAAAGAGGTAGAGAAGATGGTAAATCAGGATTAGGTATCTTTACCATGGAGTCTTAGAAGATAAAAAGTTAGCTCCCCTCACCCACCCCAACTCGCAAAATTGGAACTGTGTGATTCTGAGTTGAGAACAGGAGAGGAATCTGAAATGTGTTAAGGGAGTCTTATAGCACAAAATCAGTTCCTCTTATTGCATTGTGCTGGTCCAAAGCATGAAGTATTCATGAGCTGAGCCAAAGTTGTATCACCCTGTGCATTAAGGCAGGAGCTGGAAAACACTTCCTAGATGCCTATGTCAAACTAAGTGGGGAATAAAAGTTGCTCAAAACTTCTATAATATCAAGAATTCAAGTTGCTCTGCACCTATGGAACCCTAAAAATTATGAGTCAATACGTTCAAATCCCTGTCTGACTTTGAGGTCTGTTTTTACTTCATCATACAGACTTAAGACTTATTATTTCCTAAAAATGTATCCTTCCCATCAGGATATGCTATCCTCAAGACACCTCCAACGTGGCCAGAATCAACTGCACTATATTATGTATTACTGAACCTTGCAAAACTATTTTAGCATTGTTCCAAAAGTATTTCTCTCTTCCTCTATATGTACTTTTTTTCCCTATTTAACACCAACTTCAAAGAAAAACTAGGTAAAAGCATTCATTTTATAGCACCCTGCTACTATCGATGTTTAATAAATACTAAATGATATGCTTATAATTGCTAAAAATGGGCAACAGCTGCTACTATGGATCATAGATCTTCTTTATGAAAAGATTTCATTATATTTGCTCAATTCTAAGATGACATTGCTGATTTTTTTTCCATTTGTAAAATGAATAATCACAGAAGAGAATTAATTGACAATAACATATTTTAAGGAACTCTCTCTATTGCCTGGTCTTGTTTTTGTCTAGATTCAATATCATATTTGAAATTTATGTGTTTTTCTTTTTATTCATTTTCAAGGTCATATTTTCCTTCAAATGTTCACTTGGAATGAATAGGCTGTGCTTGTGTGTGTGTGTGTGTGTGTGTACATGCACAAGTACAGTCATGCCAATGTGGACATAGAGAATAAGTTGGAATTAAGTAGTTGATCTGTCTCTAGACATAATCTAAAAGAACTGTTGTTTGTGATCCTAAAGATATATATAAAACAAATTTCAGTAAATATCATATGTCCCACCTGTTTGTCAATGAGGAAAGTTCCTTACATCCAAAGTCAAACTACCAACAGCAAGGCTTGGGGAAACAAAATTTTAACTTGCAACATTATATATGCTTTGTAAGTTTCATAAGTTTCCCCTTCTTTCAGACTACTTGTTTATCTTTGATATTTTTTAAACCCTGACATTTAAAAGACAACTTTGCACAAGAACTTTACTCATTTTTCTACAAAGATGATTCCTTCTTGTCACTCAAATTGCCAAAAGAATTTACAAAGTAATTTTACATACAAAAAAAAGTTCTTGATATTCAAAACAGAAACTGGGTTTTTCCTGTGTCTTGTCAGTCTTAGAGGTCCCAAAAGAACTCCAGAAGGACTGAGCTCTCTATTTTGCCTTCCACATCAGTTACAGGATCATTAGCTACATTTGGATTACAGAAGTATGGATGGTTGATGTAAGAATTAGTATGGATGTGGTGTGATTTTCCAAACCCCAGTGGAAGAGGTGGCTTTGTCTTTAGAAAGCTCTCCTGAGACTCTGCCCTGGAAACCACAGAGCCCTAACAAGGGAGTCGGGCAGCAACTGATTTCTCGGGGCCTCCCTGCACTTACTTCAACCGAGTGGAGCTCTCCCTTCAAATAACAAAAGAGGATGGCACAGAGGTGCTGATGCGACCTGAGGGGTTCTACAGGGCTCTGTTTAAGACTTTCCTTCCTTTGGATTCTAGCTTCAGAGGGAGTAAGGCAGTTTCCTGGTGTTAGGAAAACTTTGTTTCATAGCACTAAAGTCTACAGGAGAGCAGGGTAGGGATGTGAAGACTACCGCAACAGAGGAAGATCACCGATCTGCAGTGCACTCTGTCCATGGAGGGAGCAGTCAATAGAGCAGTGAGTCAGCAATTAGCTGCCTCAACTTTTATGTCAGAAACCACAACTCACAGATTAAGTGGCAGTGAATCTCTTCTGGTTTGTTTTTCTCGTTCATTTTTCTTGATTGGCAACCATTGACCAAGGATGGTCACTCAAAATTGAAAACAGAAAAGGAAGACAAATAGGACAGTTTAACCGGTTTGCAGGGAATGCTGCTGAGGCTAAACTTAACGGACTTGATTCACAAGCTAGGCCAAAGAAGGACAGTAGAACAATATTTTAATATACTGGGACACAAACATTGTATATCACAGAATCTGACAAAGAGTAAAAGTGGTAGGGAGAGAGAGAAATAAATTAAAGGGCATCGAACATTGAAAAATTCACCTTCTTCTTTTGAAAATAGCCATCTTTTAATCTTAGAGGTAGCAGGTGATCTTGTTTACTCATAGTTGCACAGGATCATAAACTAAAAATCAATTCACATTACCAAAAACTAAGAGAGAATGGGGCTAGCATAAATGTCAAAACAAAAAAGCTTCTTGTTGTTCACAGTACATGAACTTTATCTGAGCACTTAAAAGTGCCCCTGACATCATCAAAGCAAAATGCTCACTTACTGTTTCCATATGTTATTCTGCTTTCCAAGCCTGTTTTGTTTTGCCTTTCTTTTTTCCTTTTTAATTTTCTTAAACCATGGGGCCTTTTGTTTTAAAAATGTTCAGTTCAGAAAAGATCCATAAATCAAAAGGTTTGAACCTGTGAGAGATACCATGTCCTCTTTGGGACAAGTTACTCAGCCTTCCGGGGCTCTGACCCCTCTAATTGGAAATATTCATGGCAGCAATGACATACAGCTGATGGTCTCACAGGGACACAGTCAGATAAAAAAGGATTCACCCTGAGGCTGAATCTGGACAAAGACCCGCAGAACTTTGCTAGTTACAACTCTGCCATTAGTTAGAAAGATATTCTCCACTCTAAACCTCAAAATCCTCATTTTTAAGATGAGCAATAGTAGTCTACTTGATTTCCAAGTTTTATGCATCTGTATCGAAGGTCCATAGAACTTCCAAACAAACAGTATTATTGCTGATAACGTAAATCAAATCATAAGGTATCAATTTTTTTAAATAACATAAAATTCTAAGAAGACAAAGGGCAATATTACACTGGCACAAACCTCTTCTAATGCAGAATCCCTTCTGCCCAAGAGATTTGAAACCTTATTCTGATGCAAGAAATTCAATGTCAAGAATACATCTGCCTTTGCACTGTGTCAAATTTGAAAAGTTTCAATTCATTTGTATTGGATTCTCTGCTTCTGTGCCCCCCGGTACAGTTACAAGTGGGGTATTGATTGAGGCTTTCTGAAAATGAAAAGGGGGAAACAAGACTTTTGTTCTCCCACTCCAAGGCCGTCAGTCATGCCTTCACATCTGCCCTCCGTGCTTTCCTCTGCCTGTGGTTCAAGTACATATAGGGCACTGGCAGCTGAGCAGGAAATTTTCTCTTTTTCTTGGCTCTAGATTTCTGAAAAATAAAATGCTATTTGCAAAAAATGGGGGAAAATATACCTTGATAGACTTGTTCTGATTCAAGACTGAAAGTATGTCTAACAAATGAAGGGACATGGTGTGATTTAGTGTAATGCCAGCAGCAGAAACACAACTGTAAATTATTCTTTTCCAACCTGCTCTTGAGGCTCAAATTGCTGTTTTGCTGTCTGCATCCTTAATGATGGTTGATACATCCCCTGGGAAGGAAAGTACTGATCTCTTCTATTTTGATTTAGCAGCCGAGATGATTTCATATATATATATATATATATATATACACATATATATATATATATTCATATTCTTTTTTAGCAGTCACTAAAGTCAATGAAGGCAAGAAGAAAGGGGAATGAGAAAGAAAAAAATGGGTCCAATTTTCTATAAGTGGCAAATAATTTCCATATAAAAACAACTCCCTCACCTCAGTTATTATTTAATCTGCTCTGGATTTAAACAATAAAGAATCCTGGTACTTACAATAGTTTTATTTTGGCTTTTCTTTGTTTGTTTTTTAAGATCAGAACAGGTCTATATTTTTTGTTGTAATTTGATTGGAAAATTATTTGACATGCCAAAATAACATCTTGAACGAAAAGGAAAGGATAATAAATGTAGCTGAGATGTTTGCAAATAACCCAGGGTGGCATCCTGAGACTTTGGATAGTATCTAATGCTTGACCCTTCATTTCACAGATGAGTCACCTGACCTATCAAGGTCACACATCTGGGTAAAGTAGCACAGTTGGGAGTCAAGAACATCTTCCCAGGAAAAGGCAGCTGTGAACCAAAGCATGGATGGAAACTGATCAGAGAGGGAGAAGGGCTTTTTGTACTCTCCTCTATATAGAGATACAGAGACACTAAATATCATAGATTGTTCATCATTGATGATACAGGACATTGCTAATCACACTTGTAAGCAAGAAAAGCTTTCAGGAAGAGAAAATGGGTATTACAACAGCATGAGTTCTACATGATGACCCATGAATCAAATCACATAATAAAATTTAATAGGGATAAATATACAACCCCCCATATAGGTTCAAAAATTTTTTTTACATCTAAACACTCTTCTACAGGGTGAAGTAGACACAGATCAACAGCAGCACATGTTCTAGGAGGTAATAAATGTTGCTGCATCAATAAATATAGAATATTCTGAGGTGGAGGAAGGGTAACCATCCTACTTTCTCAGCTCAGCTCTAATCAGATCATTCTTGGAATGGTATGTTGTGTTCAGCTCCTTATGAGACAAGCTAAAGAGAAATTTTAACACTATCAAAGAAAAGTGACCAGGATGGTTGTAAACTTGAAATGAAAAAATGAAATAAAATCTGGTGGCGGTGATGTTGCAAACCCGTAGACCACCTCAGCTAAGCACTTTCCTACTCTGTGCCCACTCTATTTTCAGGGGTAACAAATAGATTTCAACTTGTGGCATGACAAGTATAGTCAGTTGGTCATAATTTTAGAGTGATATGACAAGAGTGCTGAGACTATATGCAAACTCAGCCAAGAGATCAATTAGCCATGACTGCCACAGCCATGGGGCAGGAGCGGTGGCTCTTAGCCTCAGTGTTGGCCACACCTACCTGGTCAGCCACATCATTTGACCACAGAAATCCAGTGCTGGGCCTTGGGCTCACCTCTACCTCAGCCTCACAGTGGCCTTTCCCTAAGAACTCAGGTAAATCCTTCTGGACTGTAGTCAGGCCAAAATGAGACCATAAAGCCCCCCTAAAGAGCACAGTGAGACTGTAGGCGAATATTAAGCTTTGCTGCTCTCCTTCAGTGCCCTTCAAATGAATTAGAAGAAGCATGTCTGAGCTGGTGCCACATGTAAATTGTCTTTCTGCAGACAGTAGGGATTGAATTCTAATAAGTCTTCCTGGCCCCTGTGGATGTGCTCAGAGAAATCTAGCTTGAAAAGATAAAGAATGTAACCCTTAATATGATAGGTAAGAGGTCAGCCCTTTAGTGGTCTGTGGGGTGCCTGATCCCCCTTCTCTCAGGACCTTTCTCTCCAGTTGTTGACTCTTAGGCACCCACAAAATCCCAGTGGACTGGTCTTGATGAGGCATTGGAGGGAAATGTCATGGAATGGTGCGATGACTGCAGGGTCCCTTGGGGATCTTTAAGAAAACTTAAGCTTTTGCTCTTTTTATCACAATTAGCCTTGGTTGTCATGGTAGAATGAGTCAGAAAAGCAGGGTTTGCGTCCCATTTTGGCCAGATGCAATCTTAGACAAATTATTTAATCCTATTAGAAACTGAAACACAGAGAGATTAATGTCACTACCACTATTATAGGGTTGGTTTAGGGATTAAAGGATGAATCCCTTTAAATTATTTTTGCTGCATTTTAAAGTAATAAATGTAATTGAAAAAACTTCAAAAATTCAAGGAAGATATATAAAGAGATAGAGGAGATAAATCACTTTTAATCATACGACCTAGAAATAACTACCACGACCATTTTAGTCTATAACATTTACTGACAGAAACAGAAGTGCGTGCATGCACATGCACACATACACACACACACACACACACACACACACACACTATAATGAACAGTAAGACTTTATTTTGTCCCAGAGCCCAGAGGTAACAAGACCCCAAGGTAGCTGAATTGTAACAAATACCAACAGTTTCTCATTTAGCCTTCCAACATTCTACTATGCAAATACGAGCACTGTACATAAATTTATATATTTCATAAGTCATTTAAATGTATTCCAAAGCACTTTTTATTGTTAACAAATGTACCATGTGACCATGAGGTGATATTTCTACTGATGAGACCCACCTCTGATGAGATGACAGAGAGAGTGAAGGACATTATTGGACTACAGAATCTCTGTTACCCTTCCAGCAACCACAGTGGTGTACATCCAGACGAATGGCCATTTTTACTATGTGGACCTTGGCCCCATACCACCAGCTACTCTTCTATTTAGTTTATCACATGCTGTGTCACAGGTTGTAGATTCTAGGAAAGTCAAGTCATCTTCTCCTTGGCCTCTCTCCTTTGGAATCACACACTTATTTGGCCTTCCTGATCCTTAGCACTCAGAGAGTGAAAGGAATACCCAAAATGAAACTAAATAAGGTCAGTTAAATCTGACAGTGATGGTCCTAAGAGACCCATTCTCTATCCTGTCCTACTGGAGAAAATGATAAACTACTGAACTACAACAGGCTTATGAAAGGGAAGACAGAGCCACTTTCATGCTTTAGATAAAACCCTTTTCTTTCTCCTCTCTTGAACTTTGGGTTCAGTCATCTGTCACTGAGAATGCCTTTTTATTCCTTTACTCACTGTAACTTGCTCATTTTTGAATGCCATGGCATGGGGGTTGCAGGTATGGGGAGGAAATGATGTCTTCAACTCCACCTAGAGGTTAATTAGGGTGGTAATATTATTGTTTTCTTTTCTAACCCTGACGCAGTTAACTATTGCTGCAAACTACTTCAGTCCACAGATAACTTCCTTGAGAGTAGAATCACACTGTCTGGCTGTCAAATAGAGTCAATTAACCAATGAACTTATAATTACCCACAAGGAGTTACCTAATTAGGAATAAGAAATTAAGTTCAATGCTATTCCTTGGCACCAACAGTGACATTACTTCAAGAATAATAAAGTCTTAAAAATCAAAGACAGGACTGACCATTTAAGCCAGGTAAGCATTTACCCAACCAAGGGAGTTACCTACACACATTTGCCATCAATTTGTAAAAACCTGTATTAAATGGCAAATTATAAAATCAGTGAAGTTGGGCAGAATTGCTTCTTATGTGGGCAATAGGCAGTGAAGTCACTATATTAGACAACAAATTCACATAGGCAAAATTATTCTTGAAAATCTCATAAATTGTTCATACATTTAGAAAATATTTTTATATAATCCTATACATGGCTTTCATCAGATTTTCTAACTGTCCCTCAGTATCTTGGTTTTTGTTTGTTTGCTTGCTTTTTGTGATTCTCAAAAATCGTCAACAACTAGTCACAATTATAGCGGTTTTACTGTCTCTGAACGATCAAAAGCATTTTTCCATAGAATTAACTCTTTTAAACCTGTTTGTCCACAACATGTGCACATTACATTGAATGAAGTATAGAACCACCAATCCTATTTAACTTGACATTAAATCAATAAAGATTTTTAAACTTAATTGCATGAATTTTAGTTGCAATGATAGACTGAAGAAAAAAAGATATTAGGGGTTTAGCCGGGAGACAATTACGGAGTCATCCTCTCAGTCAGCACTCTAGAGGCAAATGACAGGAAAGCAACACTTTTTTGAATAACAACATAAATACCTACTTTTTATTCAGTGCCTGCTTTTAGCCAAGCACTACATCAAGCCCTCACAATAGCCTTTCAAGATTAGGTATTAATATCTCCATGTTTTTAGATGAGCTTAGAGAAATTAGCTAGTTTTGCTCAAGGTTTTGAAGCAAATAAATTGTAGAACATAATTTGAGCCCAGAAGGCTAAAGTTCATACTCTTTCCATTTGTCTAAAGAAAATCCATCCTTTGAAATGAGATTTGAATTTTCCATATCTGATAAATAACTTGCGTTTTCAACAGTGGTGCCACTAGTCACAGAAAGTAAATCGCCATATGATTTATTGTAGTACATGACCCCATTTATAAAGAAATATTTCTCCTCTTTGCTGGCACTTTCTGGACAGTTGAACTCATTCTGAAAACACTAAATCTGCAGGCTCTCCTTGCCCAGTATCATCATTCTTCAGGCTGGGAAGCACTCCTTGTGATGATCTAAGCAGCAGTTCTAAAAGTGTGGTCACCAGCCAAACAGATCAGTATCACCAGGGAACTTACTAGGAATGCAAATTTCTAAGTCCAGCTGCAGACCTGTCAAATCAGAAACTCTGAGAATGGGGTCCAGTGATGTGTGATTTAACAGATGTGATTCTCTTCCACAGTCAAATTTGAAAACCACTGCTCCACAAGAAGAACCTACCCAAGTGTGTGTCACTCCTACAAGACTCTCAGATCCTGAGACATCCTTCTGCACAATCCACGCAGGAAGCAAATTATCAAGCTTCTGAATTCAAATGATGACAAAGTGCCAAGCCTAAATTTTTTTGCCTATTTGTTCTTTTCCTTAAACAGAAGAATTTTAATTCCATCAAAAGGCCCATGTGGAACAAAGGAACCCAGCTTTACCCTAGGAAGGACTGAAGGAGTGAATCCAGAGTCATGGGTACCTGTAAACACAGACACAAAAGCACTCATACACACACATTAACACCCAAATATACAAGCATGAAGGGAACTCCGTCTAGGTTCAGGGCAGGCTTAAAAGTTCCAAAGATCCTTGTATAGGCTTGAGAGCCTAGGGGCAGTGTTCAACTTAAGAAATACGGTGACATGGCATTGGCATAAAAGCAGATACATAGACCAATGGAACAGAATTGAGAGCCCAGAAATAAATCCAAAGATATATGATCAACTAAGTTTTGGCAAGCATACCAAGAGACATGATGAGCCAAGGATAGTCTCTTCAATAAATGGTACAAGGAAAACTGGATTTCCACATACAAAAGATTGAAATTGGACCCTTATCTTACACCATACACAAAAATCAACTCAAAATTGATCAAAGCCCTAATTATAAAACCTGAAATTATAAAGCTGCTAGAGGAAAATCGGGAGAAAGCTGTTTGACACTAGCCTTGGCAATGATGTGTTGGGTATCACACTAAAAGCTCAGGGTAATAAAATAAAAACAAATAAATGGAACTACATCAAACTAAAAAGCTTCTGTGAAGCAAAGGAAACAATCAACAAAATAAAAAGGCAACCTACAGATTGAGAAAAAAATATTTACAAACCATATATCTAATAAGAGGTTATAATCCAAAATTTATAAAAAAAACTTATACAACTCAATAGCAAGAAAACAAATAACCTTGTTAGAAAATGGACAGAGGACCTGACTAGACATTTCTCCAAAGATGACATAAAATTGGCAAACATGCATATGAAAAGATGCTCAACATCACTAATCATCAGGGAAATGTAAATCAAAACCACAATGAGATATCACCTGATACCTGTCCAGAATGGCTGTTATCAAAAAAAAAAAAAAAAACAAGGGATAACAAGAGTTGGCAAGGTTGTGGGGAAAAAATGGAACCCTTGTACACTGTTGGTGAGGATGTAGATTGATGCAGCCATTATGGAAAATAGTATATAATATTCCTTAACAAATTAAAAATAAAGCTACCATATGACCCAGTAATCCCTCTTCTGGGTATATACCCAAAGGAAATAAAATCACCACCTTGTAAAGATAACTGCACTCCTATGTTCATTGCAGCATCATTCACAATAGTAAAGATATGGAATCAACCTAAGTGTCTCCTGATAGATAAATGGATAAAGAAACTATAAGGGATATATATATATGCAATGGAATATTACTCAGCCTTAAAAAAGAGGGTATACTGTCATTTTCCATGACATGAATGAAACTGGGGGACATTATACTAAGTGAAATAACCCAGACACAGAAATAAAAATGTTGCATAATCCCCCGTATATGTAGAATCTCAAATAAAATTCAAGTAGACAGAAATAGAGAATAAAACATTGGTTACCAGGTGTCTTAGCTGATTTTCTGCTGCTTATAACAGAATACCTGAAACTGGGTAATTTATAAAGAAAAAGAATTTATTTTTTATAGTTAGGGAGGCTAAGTTCAAGATCAAGGGACCACATTTGGTAAAAGCTGCCTTGCTGTTGGGGACTCTCTACAGAATCCCAAGGTGGCACGCGTCATCACATGGTGAGGAGGCTGAGCATGCTAGCTTAGGTCTCTCTTCTTTTTCTTATAAAGCCACCAGTTTGACTCCCATGATAACCCACTGATTTGTTAACCCTTCGATCCATTAATCCATGAATGAATTAATCCATTCATGAGGACAAAGCCCTCATAACCCAATCACCTCTTAAAGGCCCCATAACCCAATCACCTCTTAAAGGCCCCAACTCAATACTGCCACACAGGGAGTAAGTTTCAACATGAGTCAGAGGGAACTAACAGGGGTGAAGGGGTTCAGGGGGAGCAAATGGAAGATGTACGTCAAAGGATACAAAGTAGCAGATATGTAAAATGAACAAATCTAGAGATCTAATGTACAACATGAGGACAATAGTTAATAACAGTGTATTGTATTCAGGATTTTTGCTAAATGAGTAGATTATAGTTGCTCTTGCCACAAAAAAGGAAAAATGAGTAACCATGACGGATATGTTAATTTGATTCACTATTGTAATCATTTTGCTATCTCTATGTATCTCATGACATCATGATGTATATACACAATAAAATTTATTTTAAAAAAGTAATACGGTAAAACTGCTCCAGCAGAATGGAAGGGGCTTTGGACTTCGTGCCATCAGCTTGCTGGGTGGTCTCAGTCTCTTTTACTCTCAGTATCCTTAACCATAAAATGGGAGAGTAAACATTTATTGGGCACTTCTCACATGCTGAGCATTGTGTTAATATTAAAAGTTTTACAAACATTCTCATGTTTACTACTCACAAGCACACTCTGAGTTAGGTATTACAACCCTGATTTTACAAGTTTGAAGTTCAAAGAGGGCAAGCGAATTGCCTGAAATCGCACAACGATTTAGTGATGGAGCAGGATTTAATCTGTGACTCCAAATCCTGTGCTCTTAACCACAGTGCTTCCCCTGAAATTTCTTCTTCTTTCATCATTCTCTCATCTGAGGACTCAAATACACCTTCCCCCTTCCACCTGAAATTTTGATCTGTTCAGCTAATATGAATTATTTTGAATTGCATATATAATTGAGTAGGTCATACATTGAGATGAAAAATTTCCAGAGATTTTTAAAGGCATAGAAGAGAAGGATGTCCTTTACATAGATATTTTGGCTAAATTTAAATATATGTGATACTTATTTTTACACCCTTTACAGATTTAAGGTCACTTTGCTAGGTTAGACACAAAAAATGCATAACTTTGTTTTTTCATAAAATTACCATGTTTGGCATATCCAGAGATGACATGGCTTGAAGAAAGAAGAAAATAATAAAATGGGAAAAATTTATCCTATTTTTCTGCTCTCTGACTTAAACAGCCCAAAAACTTTTTTCAAAGGTTTTAATAATAAAACTAAGGAAGACTATATGTCTTCCTTATTTTGTGTCCCTACTATCTGTGAGGATCCATAAATGACTGTTAAATAACCTAATGAGGGAAGAAATGAATATAGAAATCAGGTAATCTCCTCCTACCCCTTTGTAACATTTTAAAGATGGATTTGTTCAATAAGATTATTTTCCCATTACTTGGATAAAGCTATTAATTTCAGTATAGGAATTTTAACTGGGAAATATTAGGGCAAAAGAGACAATTTTGGAGTGTAGGTTTCAGGACACACATTGCTGTATTACAGCTAGAAAATACAGCAAAAAATGTGGGTTGTGGGTGCCCTGGGACAGGAGGAAGGTGGGTCAGAGGACAGCAAGATTGGCAGAGTCTAACTCAACCTCTGGCCAGGCTGCCTGCCACCCTGTTATGTTCTAAGCAATAAAAAGGTTGTCCCCACATACAGATATGTAACCAAAAAGGAGTCTAAATTCATATAATAAAGAAAGCCAGATTCTAAACACCCTGAGTTAAGGACTATATATCCATTCATGTATTCCCAACACTTAACATGGTCCCAAACACAGAGCTGGCACTGAGTAATTGCTTGTGCTTAATCATCACTATTATACCTACCATTTACTAAGCATCCCACTATGTGCTAAATGATTTAAATGCATTGTCTCCACTTTATAAACTTTCAAGTCACACCACTTATCCACATAATTATTTCCAAAAGATTTTCTTGAAGACAGAAAAGTTTCATTAAAATAAGCTGTATTATGCAGTGTGTTTATATTTGGAAAAAGAACATCTAGCATCAGACTGGTAACATAAATAATATATATTCATAACTATATACTGCGAACCCTGGAAACTCCAGCTTTACCCCTAAAAAAATCAACAAATATTTGGTACCAGTGGTAGCATCAGTGGTCACCATTTTGCCAGTTATTTAGAGGTTGAGCAAGCTGGCACAAATGGTAATTACACCCCCAATGGGTTTGGGATTCACAAATGAATGAAATGCTTGGTGGAAGAATTTGACACTGTGTACATCTGAGCAGCTTGCAGCCAGGATCTTACCCAGTCCAAGGAAGTGAGGCTTTGCTTCAACAGCAAAGGTGAACATAGAAGTAGCCAGGTCACACTGGTGAAAACTGGCAGAGAGCCATTGTTATCATGCCAACTGGACAACTGAGGAAACACTGAGTTTTACAGATGGGAAATGACTTGCTTAAAGGCAAATGGTTAATATGTAAGGCAGACAAGACTGCGCCTGAAATCAAGCAACAACACCCTGATCCACAACTCCTAGAAAGGCAAACCCAGGCTCCAAGGTCCAGGAAAGAGACTGTTAACAAAAGGCTACCAAATGAGCTTTATATTTGTTTCCAAGATGTAGAGTTCAGGGACAACTGGGGAGGGAAGTGGCTAGAATCAAAACACTATGAACGTGAAGGGAAAAGCTCAGACTCATCAAGTGATGCCTACTTGTGTGCTTTCATTCCCCTCTTCTTTTGCTGCTCAATAACCTCCCACCACCTCATCTCACTAGCACTGCCCCTACACACACGTAGATATCAACTCTTGAAGTAAAAACAGGGCATATTAATGGCACAAAAGTCTCAATGTGCAGAGAGAGCCAGCTAGTCCAGTACCCATTCTCAGTCTGTTCAGACTTAAACAATAGGCTTTCTTGATGTTCCTTCCCAGCAGGATAGTTCTTGACCCTTTCAGTAAAAATGTAGTCAGCAGAAAAAACAATCTCAGCAATGATAATGGCTATTATGGTTAGTTTTACTAATTATCGGCTGCCAGACAGGATGTTGGGGGAATAAAGTCCTCTGGTACATCTACTAGGGTCAATATAGACAAATAGCAACCTTCTTCTTTGAGGCCTCCAGAGTGACAGTTATTATGAGTTTGCAGCCTAATTATTCCCTCAACCAATATTTGTATTCATTATGCAAAAACATTGTTCTCACTCTACCTTTGGTGACCTCAAATAATAAGTGAACAAAAGAGTTGAAAATCAATTATCCAGACACTCCTCCACCAAATGGCACCCAACATTGGATTATTTGCTGGGTATCTTGTCCCTGCTTAATCTACAAAGCTGACTGGGTAAGCTTTAGGCTGCATGCCAGTCACAGGAACAAAGAGGGGAAAGAGCTGGAGTAGGAGGCAGCATAGCATAAGAAGCTTGTTCTAAGCTCTGGCTATAGAATAGAGACAAAGGGGGAGAGGGGCATTGTGCCCTGAGGAAGAAGGAAGGGGAGGCAGGCAGGGAGGGAGGCAGAGAAGTAGCAAAAAATTGATTTTGGGGGCCACTGATTTATTTACTTCCAGACCGGGCCAGGGTATTTGGTATTTTTTTAAGTGAGTTTAGGATAGCTCTAATGTAACACAGGATTAAGAACCACTGAAAGGGAATAACAAAAGTAGAGCATTAGGGCCGGCGCGGTGGCTCACGCCTGTAATCCTAGCACTCTGGGAGGCCAAGGCGGGTGGATCGCTCAAGGTCAGGAGTTCGAGACCAGCCTGAGCAAGAGTGAGACCCCATCTCTACTAAAAATAGAAATAAATTATCTGGACAACTAAAAATATATATATAGAAAAAATTAGCTGGGCATGGTGGCGCATGCCTGTGGTCCTAGCTACTCAGGAGGCTGAGGCAGGAGGATCGCTTGAGCCCAGGAGTTTGAGGTTGCTGTGAGCTAGGCTGACGCCATGGCACTCTAACCAGGGCAACAGGGCTGGACTCTTTCTCAAAAAAAAAAAAGAGAAAAAAAAAGAAAAGTAGAGCGTTAGAACCCAGGAAAGTGTGAAGGTGTGACTTGGGGTTCACCATTTATCAAGAGCTTAACCTAAGTATCTTGTTATATAATGTATAAATAATGTATTTATTTAATATGTATATATACAATCATAGTAAAAGGTGAGAAGTGATAAGCACCGTAAAAAAAATTAAACTGAATCTTAGAGGACCCTCAGTGTGAGGAAGAAATTGCACTGCTACCTGGAGGCAAAGAGAGACCAGGGGAAGGCTTTTAGGGGGATGTAGCAATTTCAGCTGTGAATAAGAATATTCATATGAATATTAAACCCAATTGAAATGATTGTGAATTTCAAAGGCCACAAATATAAATATAAAAATGTAATTTCTTATATATTTTTTAACCACTGAACTCAGTTTCTATCTCAAATATCTATTTTTCTCCCTAGTAATAGAAATTTTGTCTAGTGATTTTCAGGTGTTCTCAGTCTATTCTGGGTAAATTCAGTCAACTTAGGTTGGAGATTGGGCAGTTCAGGATTTTCAGCCCTGTAAGGGCTAGGGAGGGAGAGGGTCTTATGGAGCAGCAGGCAGTGGTAGAGTGAGGTAGCATGTCCACTGCCACCTCCAATCTTCATGGTCTTCTGCAATCCTGGCTGCATCTAGTGCTGATGCCCACAAGTCCTGCAGTGACCCCCAGTCATCAGGTCTCTGCTGGAGGTCACGCTGGTTCTTCCCCACCCCAGCTTCTTAAGAGTGCCAGCCCTCTTTCCTCTATTTTCTTGCCCCAGCCGCATGGGAATGTTTGGGTGTTCCTGCTTTCCATTCTGGAGCCTGAGAAAGGTATAGGGTGGTGTACTGGTCCCTTTAATTCCTAAACACAGCACTTTGCCCTTTCCATAAATGTCTTCACCCAATATCTCAAAGTAGGAAAATTCTAGATCTTTGTTCATTTTCCTAGACTTCTTCCAAAAAGACTGAGAGCAGTTCCTTTCTGCCTACGAATTCTTTCCCAAAACTCGCTGAGGTTTCTATCAATCCCTTCCCCACAACTGGAGATTCTTGAAGTGGGGACAGAACAGGGACTCACTTGAGCTTAAGCTGTGGTCCTATTTCTTCTGAGTGACCCTCTCCCAAGTTCAGCCCTTACCTACCTTCAAGGATGAGGTAGTTTACTTATTATCAATTGTCTCCAAATCTATTATTAGGGCATCAGCTTTGGTTCCTGATATTCGACAAATAAAATGAAACAAACAACAAAAATAAAAAGTAGTTTCTGACATACACACACACATACACACACACACACACACACACACACGCTTTACTCTAAAATATTTATTGTTTCTGCCCTAGGTTTTAAAAGTCAGTTTTTAAATTCAAAGACAATCATTTTATTTCTTTTTTCTCCCTACATTAAGCATTAATGCTAGCACACAGGCAAGAGTGGGAGGAAAAAGTATTACAAAGTATTTCTTCATTTTAAAAAAAAGAAGGGTAAGGGTGCTAATATTATATTTAAATATTATCTATTATGCAACAAAAATCAAGCAGTAAAAAGAAAAGAAACAAAAATGATCTGATATTTTGAAGTTTCCCCTGGTCTGTACCCTTGGTTCAATGTGAATATCAACTCTCTGAACAAAATGTGATTTTGAGATGGGAAAGCTCCTCTTTTATGTAGAGTCTCAACAAAGCTACATTTACAGATGCCCCCTCTACTACTCATTGCAACATCACTGATATGCAGAATATTGAGTGGGGCTGAGTTATGGCAAAGAGCTCTCTAAGTCCTGGCATCCCCAGTAACTCTTCCTGAAGACATTTCTATCTCTCTTATTTAAATACTTGTCTTTCATGATTAAATAATCATCTCATTGGTAGCCATGGGGTGCCTTTCCCCAGGGATGTTGTAAAATAGCTACACGCATTGGCTAGGAGGCTAGGATAATTTTGTTCAGGGGGAGAAAAGAACAGCACATGCTTGAGCTGTGACAGAACAAGCGTTTGCTAATTTTCTGTTTGGGGATTTTCAGTTTTCTGCTTGAGTTGCTGCTGCTGAAATGAGAATTTTCACGTTTTGAATTTACAATAATTTATGCAAGAGACATTCAGTAATGACTCCAGCTAAAGCCAACTGTAAAATTAGCCAAAGATTGTTGAGTCCAAAAATGAATGCTCAAAACAATTGCTAATTGAGTTGTTTGGAACTTCAGTTTTGTTTTTCAGGGACAGAAGCCCTCAGTAAGACAGATTCACAGGAAATTGAAGGCATTTGTCATGCATACAGTCTAGTATAAGAGTTCCCACGCTGTCTTCCTTCAAAACCAGTATTAAATGTCAAGGAGGAGGACTTGGGAAATGTGTTGTACAAATGGGAAGAAGCAAAAACCTGCCAGGAATAGAAATGGACCCACACTTTCCCATGCCATGCCTCCTCAACTCAAACCATCCCCTCCTGGGAGATGTCCATTTATCTGTTCAAAACTAGAAAGACAGAGATGAAATCCACAAAGGGAATCCCAAATCACTTGCTGAAGTCAAGACTTTTCAGTTCTTTTCTACTGTTTACTTAAATATAATGGTTTACAGGAGAGTCAAAGCAAGATGGCTGAACAGAACCATCCAGCAGTTTTGCCCCACAGGAACGCCAAATTGAATAACTATCCATGAAAATAAGCACCTTAATAAGAACCAAAAAATCAAGTAAGTGATCACAGTACCTGGCTGTAACATAATATCAAGGAAAGAGGCACTGAATAGGGTAGGAAAGATAGTCTTGTGTTGCCTGTACCACCTCTGTCCCTTCCCCAGTCAGTGCCAGGTGGAGGGAGAGTCTGTGTGCTGAGGGAAGGAAAGGCAAAGTGAGTGTGGGACTTTGCATTGGAACTCTGTGCTGCCCTGTCACAAGAGAACACGACGCAGGGCAGGATTCTGCCCACG
>CAUYSK010048927.1:0-73847 GCA_963575035.1 Avahi laniger | reverse complement strand
TTTAAGAGAAAATTATTTCAAAGTAACCATTATAAATAGGTTCACAGAACTAAAGGAAATCATGATTAAAGAAATTAAAGGAGATATGATAACAATGCTGCATTGAATAGAAAATATCAATAAGGAGATAGAAGCTTTTTTAAAAAATAAGCCAAATAGAAAATATGTAGTTAAAACTACAGTAACTGAATTTTTTTAAAAAAATTAACTAAAGAGGCTTAACAATAGATTTGAAGAAAGCAAAGAATTAGCAAACTTGAAGACAGATTAATGGATATTACACAAGCCTAAACAGATGGGGAAAATGAAGAAAAATAAACAGAGACTCAGAGAAATGTAGGATCATATTTAGTACACCAACATAGTTATAATACCAGAAGGAGATGAGAAAAAGAAATAATTAAATATATTCAAAGAAATAATGTCTGAAAACTGCCAAAATTTATTTAAAGAACTATAATCTACACATCCAGAAAGCTTAACATACTCTAAGTAGGATAAATGCAGAGATCCACAAACAGATCCACTATAGTAAAAATGCTGAATGACAAAGACAAGGAGAAAATCTTGAAAGCAACAAGAGAAAAACAATGCATAATTTACCATGAAACCCCAATAAGATTAACAACTGAATTCTCAGCAGAAATAATGGGGGCCAGAAGGCAGTAGGATTACATATTCAAAGTAATCAATGAAAACCAAAGAATCCTATACCTAGCAAAACTATCATTCCCAAATGAAGGTGAAATGAAAACTTTCTCACATTAAAACAAACAAACATATAAAAAAAAAAACAGAATTTGTTGCTAGTAGATTTGCCTTACAATAGATATTAAATGAAATTCTTCAGGCTGAAAGCCAGTGACCTCAGAGAGCAATTCAATTGACACAAAGAGCACTGGTAGAAGTAATTATATAATTATAAAACACACTATAACTGCATATTTTTTCTTATTTCTTTTCTTAATGGATTTTTAAAATCAATTGTATAAAATAATATGTATAGAATGTATTGTTGAGATTACAGCACATTATAGGGATTAATATGTATAGAATGTGGGAGGCTAAAGCAGAAGGGTTGCTTGAGCCTAGGAGTTTGAGGTTGCTGTGAGCTGGGCTGATGCCACGGCACTCACTCCTGCCAGGGCAACAGAGTGAGACTCTGTCTCAAAAAAAATATATATATAAAATGTATTGTTGGGATTATAGCACATAGAAATGCAATATATGAGTAATATATTTGCCAAAGTAGTACAGAAGAAATTGGTTAAAGCAAAGTTATAACAGTCTAAGAAATAATAAGATTGGTAAAGTAATAATATAATATATCATTGGGTTTGTAACATTGATAGATGCAACATGTATAATAATAATAATAATACCAAAAAGGGGGGAAATGGGAATAGAGTTATATAGAAGTAACGTTTCTATATATGATGGAAATTAGGCTAGCATAATCTGAGACTGATTCTGATAAATTTAATTGTATATGGTAAACCTTGGAGAAAACACTACAAATTATAACTTAAAGAGAATAGTGAAAAAATCATTAATGAAGTTAAAATGGAACAAAAAAATTATGATGCATATAGACAACAAAAAATAAAATGACAGACATAAATTTACCTGTATCAATAATATCATTGAATTTGCATGAACTAACTAACCCAGCCATAAGGCAAAGATTACTAAACTAGATTTTAAAGATCTAACTTTATGTCATCTATAAGAGAAGCACTTTAGATTCAAAAACACAGATAGATTGAAAGTAAGAGGATGGAAAAAGATACATCATACAAACAACCACCACAGGAAAACTGGAGTAGCTATACTAATGTAAGACAAAATAGATCAAAACAAAAAAATGTTACCAGAGATAAAGAGAGAATCCCTATGATAAAAATTTTAATCTAGTAGAATATATAACAATTATCTCTGTATATGTACCTAATAACAGAGTACCAAAATATATAAAGCAAAAACTCACCAAAATGAAGGAAAAAACTCAGTAATAATAGTTGAAAAATTTAATATCCTGCTTTTGATAATAGATAAAACAACTAGACAGAAGATCAATATGGAAATATTAATAGAAGACTTGAGCAACAGCATAAACCAACCAGACCTAACAAACTTGTATATAACACTTGATCCAACAATAGAAGACATTCTACTCAAGTGAAAATGAAACATTTTCCAAAAAACCATACATTAGACCATAAAATAAATTTAAATAAATTTAAAAGGATAATTTAAAAGTATGCCCTCTAACAACAACAACAACAACAACAACAACAAAACCAGAAATCAACAACAAGGAGAAATTAGGGAAACTCATAAATATGTGAAAATTGAAGAATATCCTCAACCAATGGGTCAAGAGAGAAATAACAAAAGGAAAATCAGAAAACACTTTGAGATGAATGAAAGTAAAGACACAATATATCAAAACATATGGGATGCAGCTAAAATAATGCTTGGAGGAAAATATATAGCTCTAAATACTTACATTTAAAAGAAGAAATATGTCAAATCAATAACCTAAACTTCCACCTTAAGACACTGGAAAATGAAAAGCAAAATAAACCTAAAGTAAGCAGAAGGACAGTTAAATATTACAGTGGAAATTAATGAAATGGAGAATAGAAAAATAGATTATTTTTAAAAGGCAACAAAATTGGCTGCCCTTACCTAGTTTGACAAAGAAAAAAATAGAAGAGATTCAAATTATTACAATCAGCAATAAAAGAGAAGACATTACTACCAACGTTACGTAAAAAATAGGATTATACAGGAATACTCTAAGCAACTGTACACCAAAAATTGGACAACTTAGAAGAAATGAGCAAATTCTTAGAAAGACACAAACTCTTCAAATTGACTCATGAATAAATAGACAATCTGAATAAAACTATAAAAAGTGAAGATACCAAATTTATAATAAAAAAATATAACCCCAAAGAAGCATAGGCAAATACAGTTTCACTGCTGAATTCTATAAAATATTCAAAGAATTAATACAAATTCAAACTTTTCCAGAAAACAAAAGAGGAAGGAACACTTCCAAACTCCCTTTTTAAGGTCAGTATTACCCTAATACCATAATCAGACAGACATTACAAGAAAAGAAACTACGGATCAACATTTTTTATGAATATTGATGCAAAAGACCTCAAATAAATACTAACAAACCAAATCCAGCAGCATATGAAAAGAATTATAGACTATGAACAAGTGAGATTTATTAATATCCCAGAACGCAAGGTTGGTTTACATCCAAAAATCAATCAGTGTAATATATTATATCAAAAAATTACATAGACATCTCAATAAATGCAGAAAAAAAGCATTTGACAAAATTCAACACTCTTTCAAGATAAAAAGACACTGCAGACTAGAAATAGAAGACAATTTCCTTCACCTCATAAAGAGTATCTACAAAAAAATCCACAGTTAACATTATACTAATGAAATACTTTCATCATAGTGATGAAAGACTGAATGTTTCCCCCTAAGATCAGACACAAGACAAGGCAAACACTCTCAACACTTCTATTTAACACTGTATTGATCATTCTCACCAGGTCGATTAGCCAAGAAAAAAAAATAAAAGGCATCCAGATTGGGGAAAAATAAGAAAAATAATTTCTGTTCATAAACTGTAAGATTTTGTATAGAAAAAAATCTTAAAGAATCTACTAAAAAAACTGTTAGAACTAATAGTTTCTAATCATCAAGTTTGCAGGATACAAGATCAATATGTGAGGATCAATTGTATTTTTATATATTTGCAATGAATAATCCAAAAGCAAAAATGAAAATACCATTTGAAACAATATTAAAAAGAATAAAATAGGAATAAATTTAACAAAAAAAATGCAAAACTTACACTCTAAAAACTATAAAACATTGTTGAAGAAATTTAAAAAAAATCTAAATAGGAAAGCATTCCATATTCACAGATCAGAGATTTAACAATGTTAAGATGATAACATACCCCAAACTGATCTGTAGAGTCGATCCAATTCCTATAAAAATCCCAGCTGTTTTTAGAAATTAAGAAGCTTATTCTAAAATTCATATGGAATTGTAAGAGGCCCAGAAGAGCCAAAACAATCCTTAAAAAGAAGGAGGAAGATTCACACTTCCCAATTTCAAATATCACAGCAACAGAACCGTAATCAGACAGCGCATTACTGACATAAGGAAAAACAAATAGATCAATGGAATAAAACTGTAAGTCCAAAATTAAACCCAAATACCTATGATAAACTGCTTTTGACAAAGATGCCAAGACCATTCAATGAGGAAACAATAGTTTTTTCAACGAATTGTGCTGGGACAAATAGCCATAAACAAAATAATGACATTGGACCCCTACTTCATATCATGTCCAAACTAACTCTTTTCTGATGTAAAGAACATATTAAGGTAAGTTGACTCAGAATTGATAGCAAGTCAGTATAGTTGAGTACAATTCCTAAATGTTTATATGTGCAATAAAATGGGTATGATAATTTCAAATGTAGTTGTTTATAACCAATGAAAGATACTGATTTAATAAATTATAGTGTCTGTTTCATAACCTCAATGAATGGACACATGGACACATGCTATTCTTTAAAAAAATCAGGTTTTGGTTATCAGAAGTTTAGAATTTAGTCCCTAACTATTGCATGCAACATATATAGGAAAAAATAACTAGAAACCTCCCTTTATAAATCTAAATCCACAAAGTGAACATTAAGGTCCTTATTCCCCATATTATTTATCCTTTATGTCTTCATAATTTTTATCTTGGGAAAAGAAGGCAGTTTGAATGGAGTGATGGAAACTTTTTTAAGCATAGTGGTAAGGTCTTCTCTGGTATTGTGGGTTCTAGAGTTAGACTTCATTTGTGGAAATCGTAATTCCATTATTGTGCTAGCTGAATAGTCAGACAAGTTTTTTCATAGGAAAATGAGATAATAATTCTCATTTCATTAAGTGGGATAAAATTGCTGACACATATTAAATGCTCAATGAATTATTATAATTGATATTTTCTCTGTTTCTTTAAGGATCATCAGAGAAAAATATTTCTCTGTATCCTTACATAAGTCTGATCTAAGCTAGAATTTTATTATGACTAATTTCAGTTAATAAATACAAGGAACAAGCTATGTATTTGCTTTCTCTGAGCAAGTCATATATCTGTTTTTTCTGAAATTTTAGTTCTTTTTGTGACTTATCTGTTAAACTGAAGGTGATAGGAGACCTAGAGTACAATTTCTCTTCAGTTATAAAAATTATTTTTACAGATGTCATTCAACAAATATAATTTGAGCACTGACTATAGTTAAGTACCATGCAAATTGCTATTGCAAGTTGCTACAATTTCAAAGCTGCAGATGTACAATTTAAATAATATTAACAAGTAAACACCAAGAAAAAGTACATACAATAATAAACAGAAAGAAAAATGTGAATTGGAAGGATAAATTATCTATTTCAATAAAGTAAACCCGAAGAAATAGATTGTTCCGTAAGTCAGAAATGAAAACATTCTGGCCAATGATGCTCCAAAGTGTTATTCTAAAAAGATATCTCCTAATGCCATAAAATAAACTTTGTTAGTCTTTAAATAAAGTTCTGCCATTTGCCATACTATAATTACACTTCTCAAGCAACATTTTCCTATCATTATCTTCCTCCACTGTTTTCATCATCATCATTATCATTTCTATGATTGTCATTTTCTCCATCAGCCAAGCATTTTAGATACTCAAAATTTATCTACATTGAAAACATACTTTGTTTAGAGTTGCATAAATATAATCCAAGTCATTCATTAACAGAGTGAAATGTCAAAACATATTTGCACATTATTTCTCTAGCATAATCTAATCCTCAACTCAAGACCTCCTAAATTACTGATGTAGTGAGTTTGAAAATCAGAAATCAAAATGGCAAATGGCTTCATTTGGTAATCACTAAGTTCTGCAGGATATTCCTGGTCTCATGCTTCCAGGCCAAAGATAATATTATATTCTCCCTTCTCACCTACTTTCAAGTTAAACATGGTATTAATTTGCTTCTGCCAATGAAATGTGAGTGAAAATGATGCCTGCTACTTCCCGGCAGAAGGGTTTAAGAGCCAGCTCATGCCTCACCATATTTTTTCCCCAAGACTACAGAAACCAGTAACACTCCACACTACCTCAAAAACAGGTTGTAGCTAACTCATTCAAGTAGTCATTGTTAAATCAAGAGATGTGATTAAAATTAGCTACTGTGAGGCCAAATATATCTCCCACTTTAACAACCATAAAAGACTTTAACTAACCTAAAAAAGAAAATCATTTTCAGATGAAACTACAAATATGAACCTAATGCTAATTTGAAAAGAATAGTGAAAGTCATACCACACAAATGCAAAAAATAAATAAGTAAACAAACAGGAAAGGGATTGTGATGTTACTATCAGATGAATCAAGTGGGGTGGAATAATTCAGGCCAGAGTATCAAAAGCCAAAAATAATAAAAAATGTCACTATTTAAAATAATTCTAAACAGTATGAATTACAATAACTATAATAATGTCATTAATATCTAAACACCTCATACTATGACAGCACTTTTAAAATATAAAATAATGCTGCTGATACACGGAAACCCAGAAATATATTAGTAGGGATAAGAATAAAATTAATACCTATTTGATTATATTTGCATAAAGCAACTGTGAAAGTATATAAAAGAAACTAATAAAAGGACTAAGAAAAGGAAGCAAGATTTTTATTGTATGTCTTTAAGTTGTTTGACTTTTTAAAACAAGTTCACATTAATATGTAAAAAATAAATCAGTTGGTTAGTTATATATTTCATTGAGCTAAAATGGTTGTCATTACCAAAGAATGTTTATATTCCAAGCATTTTTCTTATATATTTATTTTTTATCAGACTGATTGCCATTTTCTTTTTGTTCTTTATTTTTTTAAATTAAACTTTTTATTTTGAGATAATTATTGATTCACATGCAGTTATTGATATAAGAGATGATACAGAGATATCCCATGTGCCCTTTACTCAGTTTCCTCCAATGGTAACATCTTGCAAAACCATGGTACAATATCAACCAGGATATTGACACTGATACAATCAATACACATAACATTCCCATCGCCAGGAAGATCCCTCATGTTGCATTTTTATAGCCACACTATGTCTGTACCATCACCACCCCCTTCTCAGTCCCTGGCAACCACTCATTTGTTCTCCATTTCTATAACTTCCTTAACTTAAAAAGGTTGTGCTAACGGAATCATACACTATGTAACGCACTGGGATTGGCTTTTTATCACACAGCATAATTTCCACATTTTTCCAGATTATTGCATGTATCAAGAGTTTGTTCATCTTTATTGTTGAGTAGTGGATATACACAGTGTTTAACCATTCACCCATTGAAATACATCTGGCTCGCTTCCAGTTATTGACTATTATGGACAAAGTGGCTGTGATCATTTGAATACAGATTTTTGTGTAGATATAAATTTTCATTTCTCTGGGGTAAATGCTCAAGAATGTAATTTCTAGGTCATGTGGTAGTTGCATATTTAGTTTTCTAAGAAAGTGCCAAATCATTTTCCAGAACAACTGTGCTATATCACATTCTTGTCAGCAATGTATGAGTGATCCCATTTCTCCACATCTTCACCAGCATAATACTATTTTTTTTTTATTTTAGCTACTCTAAGAGGTATGCTGTGGTATCTCATTAGGTTTTTAAAATTTTTTATTGAGGTAAAATATACATATATAATTTACCATTTGTAATTGTACAGATCAATGATAAGAAATACATTTATATCCTTATTTATATCCTTGTTATCCTCTTTTTCCCCTGTGCCCTCTCCTTCCCCAGCCTCTGGTAACCACCAATCTAGCCTCTATTTCCATGAGGTCCACTTTTGTTAGCTCCCAAATATGAGTCAGAATATGCAATATTTGTCTTTCTGTGCTTGACATATTTCACTTAACATAATGGACTCCAGTTCCATTCATGTTGCTGCAAGTGACAGAATTTCATTCTTTGTATGGCTGAATAATATTCCACTGTGTATATATACCACATTTTCTCTATCCATTCATCCACTGATGGGCATTTATATTAAGTCCACATTTTGGTTATTGTGAATAGTGCTTCAATAAACATGGAATTACAGATATCTCTTTAATATATTTATTTCCTTTCTTTTATAAACTGATAGTAGAATTTCTGGATCATGTAGAAGCTCTATTTTTAGATTTTTGAGAAACCTGTATACTGTTCTCCATAGCAGCAATACCAATTTATATTCCTACCAACAGTACATGAAGGGTCCCTTTTCTTCACATCCTCGCCATCATCTGTTATTGTCCATCTTTTTTATACAAGCCATTTTAATTGGGGTGAAATGATATTGCATTGTGGTTTTTATTTGCATTTCTCTGATGATTATTTATGTTGAACATTTTTTTCATAAATCTGTTGATCATTAGTACATCTTCTTTTGAGAAATGTCTGTTCCGATCTTTTGCCTATTTTTAATCAGATTATTTATTTTTTCTATTGAGTTGTTTGTACTTATTATATATTCTTTTGATTAATTCCATATCAGATATATGGTTGGCAAATATTTTCTACCATTCCCTGGTTGTCTATTCACTTTTTTGATTGGTTCCCTTTCTGTGCAGAAGTTTTAGCTTGATGTAATCCAAATTGTCTATTTTGTTTTGGTTGCTGGTACTTTTGAGGTCTTACACAAAAAATCTTTGCCCAAATCAAAGATTAGACCATTTCTCCAATGTTTTCCATTTTCATTTGATTTTTTTTTTTGGTATGGTGAGAGATTGGGGTCTATTTTCATTCTTCTGCATATAATCATCACGTTTTTTTGCACCATTTATAGAAAAGACTGTCCTTTCCCCATTGTAAGTTCTTGGCACCTTTGTTGGAGATAAGTTGGTTGTAAATGCCTGGATTTACATCTGGATTCTCTGTTCTGTTCTATCGGTCCATGTGTCTGTTTTTGTGCCAGTACCACACTGTTTTTGGTTACTATAGCTTTGTAATAAATTTTGAAGTCTGTAGTGTGATGTTTCCAGTTTTGTTCTTTTTGCTCAGAAGTGCTGTAGCTATTTGGAGCCCTCTGTGATTCCATATAAATTTTGAGATTTTTTTTCTGTTTCTTTGAAGAATGTCATTGGTATTTTGATAGGGGTCACATTGAATCTATCAATTGCTTTGGGTAGTTTTGTCATTTTAGTAATGTTGATTCTTCCAATACATAAACATGAAATATCTTCCTATTTTTGTGTGTCCTTTTCTATTTCTTTCATCAAAGTATTTTATTGATAGTTATCCTTGTATATATTTTTCACTTCTTTAATTACATTGATTCCCAGGTATTTTATATTTTTGTAGCTATTGAAAATGAAATTGCTTTCTTAATTTCTTTTTCAGATTGCTCACTGTTGGACCATATAAATGGTATTGATTATTGCATGTTGATTTTGTATCCTGCAACTTTACTGAGTTCATTCATCAGTTCTAACAGTTTTGGGGTGGAATCTTCAGGTTTTTCTAGGTATAAGATCATGTCATCTGAAAACAAGGCTAATTTGACTTCTTCCTTTCTAATTTGGATGGCCTTTATTTCTTTATCTTGCCTAATTGCTCTGGCCAAGACTTCTAATACTATGTTGAATAACAGCAGTGAAAGTGGGGATCCTTTTCTTGTTCCAATCTTGAAAGAAAAAGCCTTCAACGGTACAATTTTAGCCATGGATTTGTCATAGATGATCTTTATTATTTTGGCATATGTCCCTTCCATGCCCATTTTGATGACAGTTTTTATCACAAAGGGATATTGAATTTTATCAAATGCTTTTCTGGCATATATTGAAATAATCATATAGTATTTGTTCTTGCTTCTGTTAACACAGTGTATTACATTTATTGATTTGCATATGTTAAATCACCCTTGCATCTCAGGGATGAATCTCACTTGATCAGTGTGAATGATCTTTTTAATATATTGTTGCATTCAGTTTGCTAGTATTTTGTTGAGGATTTTTTCATCTATGTTCATCAGTAATATTGAACTGTAGTTTCTTTGTTGTTGTTATTTCCTTGTCTGGTTTTGATATCATGGTGATGCTGGCCTTGTAGAATGAGTTTGAAAGTATTCCCTCCAGTTTGAACTTTTTTTTGAAGAATTTCAGTAGGATTATCATCAATTTTTCTTTAAATATTTGGTAAAATTCAGCAGTGAAGCCATGGTTCCTGGGCTTTTCTTTGATGGGAGACTTTTTATCACAGCTTTGATATCATTTCTCGTTATTGGTTTGTTAAGGTTTTCTAATTCTTCATGGTTCTATTTTAGTACATTTTATGTGTCCAGGAATTTATTCATTTTTTTCTATGGTTTCTTTGTTGGTATATCATTCATAATAGTTTCTAATGATTCTTTGTATTTCTGAGGTTTCAGTTATTATGTCTCCTTTTTCATTTTTTCTGATTTTTTTTTATTTAGGTCTTCTCTCTTTTTTCCTTATTATTGCTCAAGTTTTGTCAATTTCGTTTATCTTTTCGAAGAACCAACTTTTTGTTTTGTTGATCTATTTTGGGTTTCTTTGGTCTCAATTTCACTTATGTTAGCTCTAATCTTTATTATTTTTACGGTCTACTAATTTGAGGTTTGTTTTGTTCTTGCTTTTCTAGTTCCTTGAAGTGCATTGTTAGGGTATTAATTTGAAGTCTTTCTACCTTTTCATATAAGCTTTTATTGCTATAAACTTTCCTCTTAATATTGCTTTTACTATATCCCATAGATTTTGATATTTCCGTTTTAATTTGTTTCAAGAAATTTTTAAAATTTTCTTCTTAATTTCTTTATTGACGCATTGATTGTTCAGGAGTGTGTTATTTAATTTCCATGTGTTTGTGTATTTTCCAAGGTTCTTCATGTTATTGTTTTCTAGTGTTATTCCATTTGTGGTCAGATAAAATACTTAATGTGATTTCTATTTTTTTGAATTTATACAGACTTGTTCTGTGGCCTAAGATATAGTCTGTTCTGTTCCATGTGTATTCTGCAGCAGTTGGGTGTAAAGTTCTGTAACTGTCAGTTAATCCTATTAGATCTATGGTTGAGCTTAACTCCACCGTTGATTTTCTGTCTGGATGATCTCTCCATTACTGACAGTGTGATGTTAAAGTTCCCTACTGTTATTATATTGTAGTCTATCTCTCCCTTTAGGTCTATTACTATTTGCTTTACATATTAGGGAGCTTAAGTGTTGGGTACCTAGATATTTATAATTGTTATATTCTCTAGCTGAATTGACACATTTATCATTATACAGTGACCTTCCTTGTCTTTTCTTATAGATATTGATGTGTAGTCTATTTTATCTGATGTAAATATAGCTGCTCCTGCTCTTTTTTGTTACCAGTTTTATAAAATATCCTTTTCCACCCCTTCACTTTCAGTCTATGTTTGTCTTTACAGCTGAAGTGGGTTTCTTGAAGGCAGCATATAGTTGGGTCTTATTTCTTTATTCAGCCACTTTGTACATTTTAATTGTAGAATTGAGGCCATTTATATTCAGTATTGTTATTAATAAGTAAGGACTTACTAATAGCATTTTATTGCTTGTTTTCTGGTTGTTTTCAGATTCTTCTCTTTTTTTCCTTTCTTACTGTCTTCCTTTTTATTTAAGTGAGTTTCTGGTAGCATGTTTGAATTGGTTCCTTTTTATTTTTGGTGAATCTATTATAAGTTTTTGCAGTGTGGTTACTGTGAGGTTTATAGAAAACATTTTGTAGTTACAACAAATTATTTCAAAGAGATGGTAATTTACTTTAGAACCCAAATAAAGGAATAGACACAAACAAAGACAAGAAAAAACTCCACAAAATAATAATTTTAACTCCACCCTCTACAGATATTTTGACTCTTAGTTGTCTCAATTTGCATATTTTTGAAATATCTGTCTTTCAACAGTTTGCAGGAGCTATTATTGCTTTTGATATATTTGTCTGCTGGGCTTCATACTAGAGTTATGGATGGATTGCACAGAACAAATGTAGTAATATACAGTATTCTGGGTTTGTCCATGTACTTAATTTTACCAATGGATTTTATACTTTGGAAAATCTTCTTTTACATGTTAGTGCTTTTTCTTTCAAATTGAAAAACTCCTTTAAGCATTTCTTAAGAGATGCGCCTAATAGTGATGAATTCTCTCAGCTTCTGTTTGCCTGTGAAAGACTTTCTCTCCTTCAAATGTGAATGACTATTTTGCTGAATACAATATTTTTGGGTTGCAGGTTTTTTTTTTCTTTGAGCACCTTGAAAATATCATTCCATTCCCTCCTGGCCTATATGGTTTCTATTTATTGAGAAGTCTGTTGGCAGACAAATTGGGGTTCCTTTATATATTCTTTGCTTCTTATCTCTCACTGCTTTTAAGCTCTTCTCTTTGTTCTTAACCATTGAGAGTCTGACTATTAAATGTTTTGGAGTAGTCTTATTTGGGTTGAATCTGTTTGATGTTCTAAGATCTTCCTGTAGCTGAATATTTATATATTCTTCAAGTTTTGGACAGTTTTTGGCAATTATTTCTTTGAATTATTATTTCTGGTTGACCATCTCAATTTCACTTTTCCCTATGTAGGAACCACGAGTTGAGGAAAGATTTTCCTCACATTTTGTGACTGGCAGAATTGAGGGGAGAAAGATCATGGATGTGGAAGTCTGGTTCTTCTACCATCTTCTTGGAATTTTTTCATTTCTTTGTGGTAGCAAAAACTGTCTCATCCTCATACTTGAGCTCTGGTTTTGTTTTTGGAGAAGATCTCAGCATTGTATATTCATTTTTGTTTTTTTGTAGCATGGGAGAGAAGCCAGTTTCCTTTACACTGTCATTTTAGAACTGGAAGTCCTCTGATTGCAATTTTCACAGAACTATACAACTCTCTTTATGGACATAGAAGGTTGTAATTTTCCCTTTTGTTCTCCAGATTTTTGAAAGCAACATCTCCTTCCAAGAGCCCCAGCAGTCATCAATGTTATCAATCTTATATGTCCTTTGAAGTGTGAGGTGTCAGTCAGGAAGTTAAATCTTATATAGCTCTATATTTGTAGAGAGGATAGGCAAAGCATTTCACACAAGTCCATGATGTGGTTTTATCTTTTTGACATTAGCCCACCAGGTCTGCCTGTCATGCTCAATGTGTGTGAAAATGTTTTATCCAATTCTGACACTTCTCAAAGTGAATTTATCAGTAATGCCTCTGGAGGGCCAAATGAAACTTGTTCAGCTAGAACTAGAGGCAATGACAGCAGCAAGCCTCAGGCAATTCCTGCTCTGGAAATGTTAAAGGTCAATGTTAAAATTTATAACATATTGTTATCTAACATTAACACTTCCAGTGATATACTTTCAAAAAAATTTCCACTGTGATGTATCTGGATCAAAGTTTGTTTCGGGATCTGGGTTCTTAAATGTGTCCCTTCACTGCAAGCACAGAGTAGTCAATCTATTGAAATATTTATGCAGACATACCCATAGGTTGTGAATTAGTTGGTTCTCTGGTCCTGAGCTCAGGTGATGTACCAGGCTTTGAAGAAAATATTATTTTTGCCATGACTCTAATTATAACTGATTTGGTAGTCTTCTCCCTACTTGCTCACACTTATAATTTTATAAATAAATCTGTCATGTAAAGGGGCTATGATCACACATACCATTAGCACTACAAAGTATATTTTTTAATTAAAAACAAAGAAGTAGTATAGCATATGCAATCCCTCAAAGTCTCATCTGTTCCACAATGATGACTATGCTTAGGTTGGGCATAGCTATATTACATACAACAAGAAAAAGCTCCAGGCAAGGTGTCTACCCTCAAAACCTTCTACAGAAAGGAAAAGGAGCAAAGCAGTGCTACAGGGAAGACCTAGGCTCCCAAAAACCAATAGTGGTTTGCCAGAGAGGGAAGAAGCCCTGTTGGAAATAATTGGGGTGGTGGAGAGGACTCAGCTTCTGGTATAAGCCTGTTCTTCTCTTGAATTAACTCAGACTTACTGAGCCAGCTGCCTGTTAAACTAGCAAAAGGTGAGAAGAAATGCACCTCCATTGCCATCCAAGGCCATTTTCTCTCCTTCAAATGTCTTTTTGGATATAACAAAGCACTATGCTGCCAATGTTGTATGAAGTGTGGACATCCAGGTCAAGGTTGAGCCTTTCTGTGGTGTGCACCTCCCTTACCCTCACAGCCCTGCCCTTCAGATAAGAATAACTTCTGTTCCTCCCCAACAAGCCCTACTTTCAAAAAGGGCATTATATTTGCTAAGCACAATGCCCCAGACACAACAGCTATCTAATAATTGCTTTCTATTGATTGTGATGAAAAAGTGATCACTTACACAAATTTCAAAAAAAATTATTTGAATGATTTTCATAGTTATCTTTCCTTTTTTTTTGACTTTACATAAACATTATTTTATTTTACTGGGTAAATGAAAGATTAATTATTTAATTTTGCCATTCAAAGCATAGAATAAATATGTGTGATTTTTTTTACAAGGCAACAAGACCACAGCACACAATTATGACCATGCACCTGAGATAGTCCTGCTTACTCAAGTCATCTTTGTAGAAGTAAATAAATGTTCTTTCTTCAATCCTTTTAAATATTATTGGAATTATATTAATGCACAACAAAAGACCAGAGATGCAGGCGGTGACGCTCTCAGATATGCTAAAGATGGCACAGAATAGACCAGTAATTTTTACCCTTGGCCACTCATTATAACCACCTGGAGACATTGAAACATTATTGATTTCTGCTGTCTAAACTCTGAGATTGTGACTTAATTGGTTTTAGGTGTGTCATGGGCATGGCGATTTTGAAAGTTCCCACAGTGAGGCTAATGTACAGTCACAGCTAAGGATCACTGGTTTAGATTAATCAAGTGATTCTTTTTTTACTAATTTTTTTTATTTCAGCATATTACAAGGGTACAAATGTTTAGGTTAAGTATATTGTCTTTGCCCGACCCGAGTCAGGGCTTCAAACGTGTCCATCCCCCAGACGGTGCACACTGCACCCATTAGATGTGTATATACCAATCCCCTCCTCCCCCGCTATCCGCCCAACACCCGATGAATGTTATTACTATATGTGCACTTAAGTGTTGATCAGTTAATAACAATTTGATGTTGAATACATGTGGTGCTTGTTTTTTCTTTTTTTTTTTTTTAATTCAGGATATTATGGGGGTACAAACATTTTGGTTACATGAAATGCGTTTGCCTCACTCAAGCCAGGGCTACAAGCATGTCCTTCCCCCATACAGTGTGCCACGTTTCCATTAGCTGTGGGTTTACCCCCCTCAACACCCCCTTTACCTCTCACCTGATTGGTACTCAGTGAGTATTACTACCATGTGAGCACCTTAATGTTGATCAATTAGTACCAGTTTGACGGCAAGTACATCTGGTGCACGTCTTTCCATCCTTGTGATACCTCACTTTGAAGGATGGGCTCAATCTCTATCCAGGATAACATAAGAGGTGCTAGTTCACCATTGTTTTTTGTAGTTGAGTAGTATTCCATGGTATACATATACCACATTTTATTAATGCACTCATGTATCGATGGGCATTTGGGTTGTTTCCACATCTTTGCAATTGTAAATTATGCTGCTATAAACATTAGAGTCCAGATGTCTTTATTATAGAATGTCTTTTTTTCCTTTGGATAGATGCCCAGGAGTAGGATTGCTGGATCAAATGGTATTTCTATTTTTAGCTCTTTGAAGTATCTCCAAATTACTTTCCACAGGGGTTGTTCTAATTTACAGTCCCACCAGCAGTGTAGTAAGAGTGTTCCAATCTCTCCACATCCATGCCAGTATTTGTTATTTTGGGATTTTTTGATAGAGGCCATTCTCACTGGAATTAGGTGATATCTCTTTGTAGTTTTGATTTGCATTTTCCTAATGATTAGAGACGTTGAGCACTTTTTTATATGTTTGTAGGTCATTATTCTGTCTTCTTTTGAAAAGTTTCTATTCATGTCCTTTGCCCACTTTTTAATGGGGTTGTTTGATTCTTTCTTGTTGATTTTCTTAAGTTCTATATAGATTCTTGTTATCAGCCCTTCATCAGATGTGTAGAAAGCAAATATTGTCTCCCATTCTGTAGGTTGTCTATTCACTCTAATGATAGTTTCCTTGGCTGTGCAGAAGCTTTTTAATTTGATCATGTCCCATTTGTTTATTTTTGTTACCGCTGTGATTGCTTTGGCGATCTTCTTCATAAATTCTTTACCTAGACTGATGTCTGTAAGAGTCTTCCCAACATTTTCTTCCAGAATTCTTAAGGTTTCGTGCCTTAGGTTTAAATCTCTTATCCACCGTGAGTTGATTTTTGTGAGAGGTGAAAGGTGTGAATTCTGTTTCAGTCTTCTACATGTGGCTATCCAATTTTCCCAGCACCATTTATTGAATAAGGATTCTTTTCCCCAGTGTATGTTTTAGTTATCTTTCTGTTGATAAGATCATTCAAGTTTGAAAGTTTGAAAAAAGTGCATCTAATCTGGAAATCATTTGAAAAGGGGGCAGTATGGCAAATACCATCGGGGTTACTTGGAGGAATATTTATGTATTTACACATAAATGGAGTAAGAATGCATACTATCTCTTTTGCTTTTACTTATGTTGGAAACTAGTAATTTTATGTAAATTAGTGGCTTAATGTGCTCAGGGAATTGATTCCCTATAAATGCAAATAATATTGTAGTCTTTACCTAATTCAATTTTGTAAGAAATAGAAGGAGGAGTTACCTATTAAAAGGGCTGAGGTGCTTTCCTTTTAGTTAAAGCAACTCTTGGTAACAACGAAACTGTATTTTGTCTCAAGACAGTAATTTGGTGTTTTATTATAGCTTGCCAATGCAATACAACAGTTGGGCATGCTGGCTCTGCTTTAGCGCATTTATTACATTATACAGAAAGAAAACAGAATTTCCTCTGCAGGCAAACAGTTGTATCTGTGTGTTTTCTTCACCAAGATATTTAATTTGGACTTGTTTTAAAATATAATCTAAATATAATTTTATAATTTAGTGGGCATTTTTATATGCAGTATTTACATATAATATTATACATAAAAATATCTTCTGTTCTTCTCTAATTAAGCATTTATATATAATATATAAATGTATCCACATATAATATTTAAAGATATGTATTTGCCTACTGCATTATAAAATTACATTTATATATTATATATAAATATGCATACACATGCACACATATGCATATAAACATACAGACATATATAAATTTATATATACACATGTACATATATGCATACACATATATAAATGAGCATGTATAATGTGTGTGTATGTGTATATATATATCACATATATATCAAAAAGAAACAGCATGAAAAAATGTAAACTAGATATAAACTAGTTTTATAGTTAGACTGATCTAGACTTAAGTCTAGGTTTTATAGCAATACTGTTAGGACAACTTGGGAAAATTACTTAACCTTTCTTAGGCTATTTACTCATTTATAAAATTGGGATAAGTATTCTCAAGATATTTGAGAGGATTAATGAAATGTAATGAAATGTCTAATATAAAGTGCTCAACACAAGTAAGGATGGCATACACCTGGGGCACCAATCAATAAGGAAAGCTAACACGTCACCAGAATAAATTGAAAATATGGTACAAGTTAAATTGAGCTCCTGAAAAAGATTTCTTGTGTAACCGGACATTTGTGGTATTTTAATTTGCACGGAAGTAGACAGAGCCCCCAAGTGGAAACTTTAAAAATCACTCCTTATGGAGTCGACCCGATCTTCTGAGCAAGGTATAAATAACGTAGTTCAACTATGAGAGCATGCCCAGGAAGAGACACAGCTGAAGTTGCATAAGACCTACAGCAGTCTCCATCTATAAATCTGAAGCACAAGGTTGTGTGGTGTAGTGCCATCTTCCAGTAACAAATGAGTTTATCATCTAAATTGTAAATCTTTTAAAAATCATAAGTCTCAATTACAGAGCCTTAATGCTGCTCATTGTTAAATTGATTAATGAAGATATATTATTGCTTTTAGGCTTTTCACTGTGTTTTGTAATTCCTGGAATCAATTCTTCATTTCCAGAAGTTCCGTTTGATTTTTCTTTAATATTCCAATTTCTTTAGTGACGGTTTCTTCTAAGTCCTGGATTTTTTGTGTGGTTTCTTTGTGTTGGGTATCCATTTTCTCTTGCATATCATTGAGTTTTCTTATAATCCATGTTTGAAATTCTTCTGTCATTTTAATGTTCCGAATTTGGTTGATATCCACTGCTAGAGAGCTAGTGTTCCCCTTTGGAGGTGTGCTTTCAGTTTGATTGTTCATACTTTCAGAGTTCTTTCACTGATTCCTTCCCATCTGGAGCAGCTGTTGCTTCTTACCTTTAGATTTTTTTATTTACATAATGACAAGCCCAGTTTAGTCTCTCAGCCAGTAGGTGATATTCGTGGGTGAGATTCGACCACACTCTGTGTGATGAATCAGAAAATGCAGTAAAAGTGTGTGCAAATTGACCTACCTGTCAGTAGGTGGCACTTGCCAGGAGGAACAAGCTGCAGTGTTGTTTTTGGGTCCTGTAAGCAGCTCTGGTTCCTCTGGAGAGGTGCTCTAGTGCCTCAGTTGGTGGGTAGGGCCCTGGGACTTCCAGGTGTGTCCTTATTCTCCACCTTACTGGGGGCAGGTGGAGAAATGAGGCTAGGTGGGGCCGGGTTGGGTGAGCCTGCCCTCAAGCTCCACAAATGCTGTTAGCAGGGGTCAAAGGACTATTCTCTGCTTCTGGGCAAAGCTGCCAAGCAAGAACTGAAATGGTCCCACTCAGCCAAAAAGTCTACGTGTGGAGATGGGGCAATCTGAGACCTGCAGTCTGGAGCAAGCCTCGCTCCTTTCCACCCTCCTCTATTCCGTGGTTTTTCCCCTGCTTCTGCCAGAAGGAAGGACCTCAAGCCAGCGGAGCTCCTCTGACTGTAATGCAAGCTGGGAGGTTCCCTGTCCAAGATCACAGGCTGAGCTGGGAGCACAACCCTCCTGTGGGGAGACGGTTGCCCCTCAAGCATGCTCCATCTAGGACCCACTGTGATCTGCCTCTAAAGGCACACACACCTCAGTCCCCTCTTTTGTCCCCCCGCCCCAGCCACTGGCAATGCGATGGAGACCTGGGTGTACAGGATCTGGCCTGCAGGCCTGTCCCCCAGGCCCTGGAAATCAATCTCTGACCCTGCCAGGGAGAAGAATGCTGGTCTCAAGTCACCCACAGGGTGCCCAAGCTGGATCAATGTCTCTCTGTCTTAGGGTTTGCCCTGCTCTGTTGGAGTCACCAGGCAAGCAGCACCAGGGAGGGTTGGGGAGTAGGGAGCTCACAACCTGAGTACCCTTTAGTCTACTGCAGGGCCCCAAAAAGAAAGATCCTTTTCCCTGTGGATGTCTCCAGGTGGTGGCTAAATTGTCTCTCTCGGCAGCCTCAGGTAGGGGAGGGGAAGGAGAGAATGAAGCAATATGGCGCCTTCCCATCAGCTCGGGTCTGTTGGGTGGAAGGTGCCCCAAGGGAGCTGGGAGCCCGGTGCCCTGTCAGCAAGAGGCTCACTACTAACTGGCAGCAGCCATCTCTGGACTGGTATCAGAAGGTCTCTCCAGCAGCACAGGAGCCCACCAGCAGTCAGAGATGCAAGGGAGGGGAAATTTAACTGCTCCACCTACCCTTGTCTCTGGTCTCCAAGCCTTTCAGGGTTTAGACCCTGCCAATGCCTTTGTCCTTCCACTTCTGCTCTACAACCTCTTCCCATGGAGTCTCCTGTAGGTTCAGGCACCCTTACTTCCAACCTTCATCCAATCTGTTTGTCTGCGTGTTTGTTTTTTTCACTTTCATCTAAAATCTCTCCCTCTTGTAGAGACACTCTGGCTGGAAGTGTTTCTCGTCCGCCATCTTGCCTCCCCCCATTCAATAATTTTAAAATCATAGTTTGATAAAAATTAGTTAAAATTTATTTCTTGTAGCTGAACCTATTCACAGTTTCCATCCCTACTTATCTAAAGGTATCTTGTAAATTAGTAAGAAATACATTACATTTTTCCTATATATATAAATATTTTTGCTTAATTTGTTAATGTAGAAAATGATATTGATAAATTTAATGATTTAAGCTATCTATGGATTCCTGAAAAACATGACTACAATGTATTTTTAGATTTTTAGATACACAGATGAATTTGATTTCCTCATTTCCTTTCATTTAAGATTTCTGTATAAAGAAATTTTCCCTTTCAGCACCTATCATGTTCTGGTATCAAGATATACCTCAGATGTCAAGTTTAACAAGTGTTCTCTCTTGTTCTTTGTTATTAAAGAGTTTGTATAACATGGTGATTATGTGTTTCTTGAATGTTTGGTAAACCTTGCCAGAAACTCTGAGGATCTGATATGTTCTCATGAGAATAAAGGGATGCATTTTTTTTTAAACTACATATTCTATTTCCTTAATGATGATTTCTCAACTCCACCAATTTTTAAATAATTTTTAGAAATGCTTACAATTAATGTAAATTTTCAAAAAAAATAGCATTCATAATATTGACATGATGTAATTCTTCTCTGATGTCTCCTATGTTATTTGTAATATTATTTATTTATGCCTTCTCTCTTTCTTGGTGAACTTTTCTATAAAGATTTGTCTATTTATTAAACTTTCATAGAACATAGGTTTTGCCTTTTTGATCTGCACTTTAGTTAGTTTTTTCTACTGTATTAATTTCTACTTCTACCTGTACAATCCCATTCCCTTTTCCTAGATTCATTTCGTATGCTTTGCTAGCTTCTTGAGTTAAATTATTTGATTTTTAAAACTTTTTAAAAATAAGTAATTTACTTAAAGCTACAAATTTTCTTCTCTCACCCTCTTAAGCTGCATTACACTGTGGAATAATTTGTAGCTATCACTCACTTCTAAGTATTTTCACAATACTCCATTGAAATTTTACTTCTTACTACTTATTTGAGGTTTTTTTTTTTTCACTTTCTTAACATGTGAAAGAAGGAGGTAAAAGAAAGAAAGTTGATGAAAATTTTTTCCTTAATTTTTTCTTTTTTTAATTTCTAGGATAACCCCATTATGGCCATAAAAGTGGCCTTTATAATAATTGTTCTTTGAAATTTTTCTTGCTACCTGAGTGGCATAAAAATGAAGAAGTTTATACTCTTTCCCATTTCAGCAAATGGGAACACCATTCAACTAAGTTGTTTAGACCAGAACTTTGGAGGTACCTTTGGTTCCTTTGTTTTTTTATATCTCACATCTGTCGCAGCCCGGATTGCAGAACGGCGGATGGACACAGAAAGAAACACACAGACACACATACAAGACGTACAAGACTGCAGTGGGGATTCCACCAGTCGTTTTATTTATATATATTTTTTCTATGTCCAGCAGCTATTTCCTGGTATGTGACTACCTTGGGTGCCTTGAGGAAAACGCATTTTTATTCCTTTTAGACAATTGCTCAAGGGAAGCAGACGCTTGCATCTTAGCTTCTTATCTCATTCTTTATCTCATTACCCATATGCAGGATAATGAGATGCCTTGGCTTGTTTGAAAGACCCCAGGCGCTTGGTTATCTGTCATAAAGCTATCTGTCATGAAGAATAGTTCTGTTTGTTCAACAGGCCGTGTCCAGACCTATTGTGCTCTGGCCCCAAGGAGAGCACACTCAGTTTTGCTGACTCTGGGCTTAAGCCAATTTTGCCCAGGGACGGTCCCTACACACCCAGTTTCGCTGACTCTGGGCTTATGCCAATTTTTGCCCAGGGATGGTCCCTACAACATCCAACCCATAAGCAAATTCTATAATTTCTACATGCTATATACAATCTGACCACTATCTACCACCTCCAATTCCTTTCCACAGTCTTCTTCTAGGCCACCATCATCTCTTATCTGGCTTATGCAATAATCTCCAAATTTGCTTTCTGGTTCCATTCTTTGTTCCTTATAGCTGATTCTCCAAAACACAGCTACAATTATCTTTTTAAAATGTATGTCAAATGATATTTTCCTATGCCAAAAATCCCCTCAACTTTATGTGTTATCCTGAATAAATCCATGCATTATCTATGGGTTATGTCAATTTCAATTTTCTGGTTGTGACACTGTTACCATTGGCGAAAACTGGGTAAAGGGTATATGAGATGTTTCTATTACCATTTCTCACAATGGCATGTGATTTTTAAATTATCCCATAATAAATATATTTTTAAAGAGAATGAAATTGACAATAGGACATGTAATTAAAGACTTAAGCTAGGCATTTACTATTATTGATTCCCTATATATTTAACATCTACCCAAGCTTTGATTCAGAGGGAGAAAAAATATCATTTCATAAAGCTATAAAATTGAAAAAAATTGACAACATATGAATTTTACAGCATGTCATATGCTCATTTGTGTTGTGTCAACTTGGCTAAGGCTAGAAACTAAATTTCCCAGAATTTCCTTGCCTGTATGGTTCCAAGTTAGAGTTGGCCAAAAGCGGAACTCTACAAGATTTACAAGGCAGAAGGGAAGCAGAAGTCATTACTAAGAGAAATTATTACAGTAAAACACAATGAAAGACTCAGATGTGCCCAGAGGTCTTAACTTGTCCTCTCTTTCCTCCATTCCATAATGAGCTTATATTCCTAATTGCTGATTTTGCTGACCAAGAGCAGCCCCATTCCCACCAGCAGGTGTTTGGCCGAGCACTCACAGAAGTAGTAGCTACATAAAGAAAACTGCTATCTAGAGATGCCTACGTAAGTGCCCCTAAATTAGGACACTGCAGTGAAATCAACTGCAATGGTTTTTGGAGATTAAGATGTTGATGTGAATTTATTATGGATTAACTGCTCGCTCACATCTTAATTATGTTTCCCATACTCTAAAAAATGACACTCCCTTGATTAGGCAAGCACCAATATCACTGGAGTCCTCAGTTGCGGCTGTTCTCTATGCCTAGGATATCTGTGAAACTTGCTGCCAGTAAAATAGGCTTCCTGAATTCAAAGGGGATAATGAGATCCAGGAGTAGTGAAATCCAAGTGGTGGCACTTAAATGCTAGATATAAGATGGGGCATGAATTCTGCTAAAAAAAAAAATTGGGCTGAAGCAGTAACCAGAATGATTTGACTTGCAAAGACCTTTGGCATTGACTAATCGATAACTGTGTTTCTAGGACTGAAATAGGTGGGCAACTTGTCAAAGTCGTACTTGATTTGTATAAGTGGAAAAGCTATAGGTCTGATGAAACTAAGTCTGTCTTGAATTACCACAAGAGAAAATCATGACCCCTCAACATATTTCTAGCCTTGAACCTGTTTATAGACCAAGAGCCTCTTGTAGAAAGTGAGGATAGGTCCTTCTAAGTAGAGACCCTGCTACACTTTCAATAATTTACAATGTAAATATTCCTCCTACCTAAATCAATTTTCCAGGTGACTATACATTGAGAAAAGGAAAATAATCATATTTTTTCAGAGTTTAATGGACAAATAACTAACCCCTGAAAACCTAAATTGCCACTGTGGTCCACCAGGCTGGACAGAGCTTAAAGAGGAGAGAGTAAGGTCTAATCATCAATGACATTTTGGTTCAGGTTCATCATAAAGTTAGACCAATGGGATTCCAAAATTATCCTATCTTTATTTCCTCATTTCTGGAAAGTATAGTTGGAAGAGCCATACTCAACAACTTGTAGAATTCCCACAGTGGACCCTGACCTATGGATTGAGAACATTACAACTGGAAATGTCAAATGAGGTCTCAAGGACTTCCACTCTCTACCAAAGTAGACAAACAAAAGCAGTAGCACATTCCTGGAAGGCCTGCCAAGGTTTGTGCGGCCATTAAGGACTAAAAGGGTCCTACCACCTTCCCATTCCACTCACCTATTTGGCCTCTGAAGAAGGCAGATGGATCTTGAAGAATTACAGTGTACTATCATAAATTTAATTAGGTAGTAACTACAACTGCAGCTGTATTTCCAAATGTGATTGCTTCATTGGAGCAAATCAACACAGCTTCTTTTTTTTCTAGTTTTAGACAATTGATCTCATAAACATTCTTTCTCTATGCTTGTTAATAAGAACCACCGGCAGCAATTAACACAGTGTAATACCCCTTCTTGGGGCTGTATCAACTCTCCAACCCTCTGCTAAAATGTAGTCTACCAGGAAATTGTTTGTTTCTCCACTCTACAGGACTTCAAGGAAGCCCACCACATAGATGATATCATGCTTATTTGTTTGTTGAACCCGGTAAGTGGAAAGTAACAAATTCTCTAGAGCTGTGGTCCTCAACCTCCCCCACATCCCCAGCCCACACAGCAGGAGGTGGGTGAGTGAGTGAGCTAAGCCCCACCTGTACCCATAACTGCTCCCCATCACTTGTATCGCCTCCCTGTCAAATCAACAGAGGCATCAGACTCTCATAGGAGTAGGAACTCCCCGGCAAACTGTGCGTGCAAGGGATCCAGGTTGTGCGCACTCCCCACGAGAATCCAACACCTGATCTGAGGTGGATCTGAAGCGGCATAGCTGCTGCCCAAACGTGGAAAAACTGTCTTCCACTAAACCAGTGCCTGGTGTCAAAGAGGTTGGGGACCGCCAAAGATACCTCAAGACATATGCATGCCTGGGCTGGAAGAATTGATCCCATAAAAATTCAGGGGTGGCCGGGCACGGTGGCTCACGCCTGTAATCCTAGCAGTCTGGAAGGCCGAGGCGAGCGGATTGTTTGAGCTCAGGAGTTCGAAACCAGCCTGAGCAAGAGCGAGACCCCATTTCTACTAAAAATGGAAAGAAATTAATCAGTCAACTAAAAATATATAGAAAAAATTAGCCGGGCATGGTGGCACATGCCTGTAGTCCCAGCTACTCGGGAGGCTGAGGCAGGAGAATCGCTTGAGCCCAGGAATTTGAGGTTGCTGTGAGCTAGGATGATGCCAAGCACTCTAGCCCAGGCAACACAGTGAGACTCTGTCTCAAAAAAAAAAAAAAAAATTCAGGGGTATGCCATATCCGTGAAATTTCTAGGGATGAGTGGTCTGGTGCATATTGAAATATCTCTTATCAGATGAAGAACATTTCTGTATCCAGCACCTACTACCTCTTAGAGGTGGACATCTGTATTTTAGTTATAAGTACCTGATTTGGGTATCTTACTTCAACCCATTTACCAAATAACCAGGTAAGCTGTCAGTTTTGAGTCAGGCCCAAATCAAAAGGAGGTTCTGCAACAGAACCAGATTGCCATTCAACCTGTCCTGCCACTTGGGCAACATAATACAGCAGACTCAGTAGAGCTTGAAGTGTCTGTGGCAATTAGGAATCCTTAGGGAAACCTTTGACAGACCCTTATAAGTAAATCACAGTGCATCCCTCTTGGACTTTGTAGAAAAGTTTTGCTTTCTCTGCAGAAAATTATTCTCCTTTTAAGAAACTGTTTTCTCCTTGTTACAGTGTCCTAATAGAGTTCTGACACTTAGTATTGGCCATTGAATAACCATGTGACCCTAAGTATTCAAGTTCACAGGATGTTGTTTGACTCCCCAAGCCTTACGTAGCAGTACACCATCAATTGGACACAATAGATGGGTTTTTCTCCAAAGGTTTGGAAGTCACAAATAAGTTGCATGAAAAGTGGCTTAAATGCTCATGTCTCCTATTCCTGTCAGTTGCCTCCTCTCTCTTATGTAGAGTTGTCTATGACAGCAGAATGAAAAAGAACAATCTGGTGCTTCTTCACGATGGTTCTGAACACTATTCTGGCACTATCTGAAGTAGACAGATGCAGCACTACAGGTGTGGCCTTGAAGGATAGTGGTAAGGAAAATTTTTCCAATGGGAAGAACTTCAAACTGTGCACCTGATTGTTCATTTTGCCTGGAAGAAGGGATGGACAGAGGTACATTTCTAAAATGAGTCATGAGCAGTGGCTAACAGTGTGGCTGGATGGTCAGCAACTTGGAAGAAACATGATTGGAAAATTAGTAACAAGGTATAGAGAAAAGGTACATGGACAGACTTCTCTCCAAATAGACACAAAATATGAAGATAATTTTGTCCTATATGAATTCTCAGCAAAGAGCAACCTCCAAAGAAGAGTATCTTAATAATCATATGCACTAGGTGACCCATTCTTTTATTTCCATCATTGCCCAATTGGCTTATGAAGAGAATGATCATGGAAGCAGAGATGGAGCTTATGTGTGGGCTCAGTAACATGGACTTCCATTCACCAATGCCAATTTGGCAAGAGTCACTGCTGATTACCCAACCTGCCAAGAGCAAAGATCAACACTGAGTCCCTGAAATGGCACCATTCCCTGGAGGAACCAGCTCCACCCGGTGGCAGGTTGATTACATTGGATCACTTGTACCATTGGAGGAACATCTCTTTGTTCTCACTGGAAAAAAAAAAACACTTATGCTGGATATGGTTTTATCTTTCCCACTCTTAATGTTTCTGCTAAAACCACTATCTGGGGCTTTCAGAATGGCTTATTCACCTTTATAGTATTCCATACAACATTATTTCTGACAAAGAAACTCATTTTGTAGCATACGAAGTACAATATTGGACTCACGCTCATGGAATTCACTGGTGTCATCATGTTCTCCTCATCCTGAAACAGCTGGCCTAATAAAATTATGGAATGGCCTTTGGAAGACTCAGTTATGGCACCAGCTGGTGAAAGCACTTTATGGGACTAGAATAATGTTTTTCTGGATGGAAGATAGGCTTTGAATCAGTAATAAATATGTAGTGATGTTTCTCCTATACCCAGGATTCATGAGTCTGGAAATCACACGTAGACATGGGAATGACTCCTTTCATATTAGTGAATCCTTATGATTCGCTGATAAATATTTTTGATTCCTTTCTCTAAAATTTTTGGCATTTTTGATTTAGAGGTCTTGCTTCCCAAAGGAGAAATGATTCCTTAAGAATCCAACATTGTACTGGAACCTGAGACTACTACTGGCTATTCGGGGCACCTCAAGTCACTGAAACCATAGGAAAGGGGTAGGGGGCAGAATTTCCAGTATGCTGGAGAGCCCCTAGAGTGCCATTTAGTGTCTCAATATTTCATGGTGAAAGTTAGTGGAAAACTACAACAACCTAATGGAGGCAGTCTGTGTCAATGGCACAGACTCTTCAGGAATGAGGATTTGGGTTACTCCACCAAGTAAGGAACCGCAATTAACCAAGACACTTTTTGGGAGCCAAGAAAATATGAAATGGGTAGTAGAAGAAGGAAGTTATAAATACCATCTCTGAGCCCATGAAAAATTATGGTCCCATGACCAAACATGAGAGCACTTGTAAATAGACACATTTATTTCTTCTTTGCTTCAAAGTAAGTAATGTGTGTGTGTGTGTGTGTGTGTGCACATGTTTCCCCTTTTCCCAATTCCCTACTATAAAAAAACAGTTATTAATAGTGGTTACCTGTATCTCAGGATTAAAATGATATGATATTCAAAGGACGATTTGACTAGGTAAAAGAGGAATGAGCAAAACTCAAACATAGATAAATCATTTTGTGGGTCCTCTTCTGGGGAGAGGGTTAGCATGTTTTTATCATACAGAGGATTTTTGATACAACCACCTTAGGTAAAAGAATGACTTTGTTTTTGCACGTATGCGAAAGTAAATATGATGAATATAAGTGAGTACGAAAGACACGCTGGCAAGGAGTACCTGTACTGGACCAGGCCAAGTCAGTTTGGCTAAGACTAGGAACTATTAATACATTTCCCAAAATCCCCCTTCCTGTATTTTTCAGAGTGAGAGTTGGCCCAAAGAGGAATTATGGTGAGATTTGTAAGGTAGAAGTGAGACCGAAGTCATCAAATTCAGATACCCAGTGATTTCCAGGCTGTCCTCACTTTTTCTTACTCCACATCCCACTTTTCTCCCTGCCTGCAGACCCCGCTGACCCGCAGTGGTGCAGGCCCACTACCGGCTGTTTAGTCACACACCCACAGAGCTAGTAGCCACACAGAGACACTAGCTCCCCACAGACCCCCTTCGGAACCTCTCCTCTGGGAATATTTGAGTGACTGGGCATGCTGGACTTCACAGATTTTCTTCAAGTTCCCACTTGTCCACCCACACCAGTGCTTCCGGCAGATTAGTGTCTCTTTCTCTGATCTGCAATTTCCCTCTTCCAAACTTTCATTTCCCAGCTCCTCCTTTACTTGTGTTAGTTCAAATTTCTATAACTCCCTTATTTCCACATATATTGACAGGGACTCTGTTTTCCTGACTGAATTCTGACTGGCAAACGTAGCAAACAAAACTGTGGTTATGCTGTTTGTTTTCTTCAGATAGCCCTTGAAAGAATCCAGGTAACATATACAATAATATGTTACGAAAGTGTGGCTCACCTAGGAAATGAACAATGAAACAGGAAATCTGTACCTAAGCCCGCATGTTCCTCTGGTGATGGCAGCCCTTTGGGTCCACATCCATTAACTGGATTAAATGCAATAACAATGCTCCTTGTTGAAGGATTGCCACCAGGGGGCAAAGATATCTTAATACAAAGTACTAACAGTGAGATTTATTTAGCATCCAGTATATAAGCATTGCTGTACTCAGCAGTTTATTTAAGCTATCTTTTATCTCTATGAATCTCACAAGTTAGTCATTATTATCCTGTTTTACTGAGAAGAAACCAATGTCCAGAGAATTCAAGTAACCTGCCCAAGTCATTCAGCTAATAAGTCCACTCTAGGTCCCCTCAAGTCCAAAGCAAGTGCTCCTTCCAGGAAGATATTGGTATGTACTTTATACCCTCCTTCTATGTTCTCTTTGAGCCCTCTTCTTTTTCCTCATGCATATATACATATTTCACATTAACCTCGACCAGAATGAATCCCTTGTAAATCACACACTGTGTTCTCTCTCTTCCATGTCTGCCTACTCCCAGGAGGTTATCACATAAGAAAAATTCTGATGAGCAAAACTGCACTGTTTTATTGACAAATAATGGTTGGGTATTTTCATTCTCATGGCCTTAGAATTGAAATTCATTCATTCATTTATTTAACAAATATTTATCATGTTTCTAATTAGCTACTAAATTATTCAGTATTAATACTGAAGAAGTAATAAAAAAGTCCATCAATTACGTCTCTGATTGGTATTTTCTACCTGGTATTTTCAATGAGTATAGGCTACATTATCATACAAGGCAGCCCATTTCACTCTTGGACAGTTGTAAACTGTGGAAAAGTCATTCTTTATGTTCTTTTTAATTCTCTGTCCATAAAATTTTTATCTTCTATGCCCTCTACATTATACAGAATAAACCTAATTCATTTTTTCATGTGCTAACTCTTAAAATGTTTACCCCTCTTCCTACCCACCCCTGATTAGTGGCTTAGGAGTTCAGGCTTCAAGCAGCATCCCAGGGCATAAATGTCAAGATTACAAAGAACTCACTGATGTACCAACATTGTCAAATAGTTGGTTTCTTTTGTACACATGACAATAAAGACTGTGAACAATTTGAGGTGAGATCTTTTATTTTAATCGTCCTTTTATCCCTTGTGTCTAGCAAAGTGCATGGCACAAAGTAGATGTTTAATAAACAGATGTTGAATGACTGAATTCCTAAGCTAATTCTTTCTGTCTGTCTTTTATTTAAATCTGTCAGTGGAAACCTTTTATTTGAGCACCTTTATGTGTGAGACACCACTGAACAAAGTTGAGAATGGACAAAATAGACATGAATCCTTCCTCAGTCCTTATCGTCTGAAATTGCTGAAGTCAGTACAGTAACTCCACTCCGGATGACCCATACTGTTAATCTTAGGCATGGACAACACCACTGCTGAGCCTCAGTTTCCTCACACACTACTTAGTGATTGGACAATGACCTATTCTATAAGATTATTTAAGTCCTTAAATTATTATAAAGGGTATGGAATGTATAAGCTATCATGTAAATTAACTTAAGTTTTAAGATCATAAAATTATTTTCAATAATTTGAATACTTCCCCAAATGGATGTTCTTTCCAGTTCAAAAGTAATTCAGTTTCTCAGATACATGTACATCGTTACATAAACCACATAAATAATCCAGCAACTCTATGAATCTTGTTTTAAACCAGATCTCTATTGTATAATGTAACTTACTTTAGAGCACAATATTTTACACTCGGTATCCTCTATGGGATCTAACACTTTTCAGAAAAATAGCATTCAGTAAACAGATTAATGCAATAGAAACAACTTAAGAATCACCAAGGATTTTAACCTGAATAGCATTTAGGAGATACAAGAATCCCATGAAATTGTATGCAAAACTGTGTATCTGTAGGCCATTTTGTAGAGTTCTTCAGTTTTATCAGAGTCTCAAAGAGATTATATAAAATGGTTTCTTACCAAGTATATATTAATTGACTATCAACTACTTGACAGGCATTGTACTATTTAGGTTTAGAATCTAAAACATTTTTGTAATAAATGAATACTGACTGCGTTAAAATTTTACAAGATCTGGTTTCTCACATCCATGCCATTAAAATTAATCCATAATCTATTAAACATGTTTACATCCTAAATCAACATCAATTATTCTGAAGTAATTTAATATGACATTTTCTGGTAAAATATGTTTTGGAAATATATTTTTAATGGCTTCATAGAAAAGTCTTCATGATAATAGAACCAATAGGGCTTTAGCCTATGTTTACATAGATACTTATATATATGCAGATATACACACACACAAGTACATATACATAATTAAATAAATCCTTCTAAAAGTAATAATAATTAAAGAAATATTTAGTGAGTCATGCTGCTCAAATTGTTTAAACCATCTCTAATTTGTCAACTGTCTTTTACCACAGCTGGGTTTCCATTTATTCCTAACCATAACAATGAAGCAACTGTCCTTCAGAAAAATGATGGCATACTCTAACCCTTCCTTGGATGAGGCAAAGACATAAATTGTAACCATAATGTTTGTACCCTCACAATATCCTGAAATAAAATAAAATAAAATGATAGCATATAAAGAAAATTTCATAAACTTGTTTGTAAGCAGTTTCCTCAGGGACTTTCCACTGACTGAAATAAATAGCTTTCAAATGCTCCAGATGGAAAATAAAAAGTATTTTTAAAATCTCAAGAATATCTCTAAAATTTAATGGTAATTTTTCCCTTTTGGAAATCTTGTATCTCTCCTCAATGCATTCAGCATTATCTGTCTAGATTCAGTCAATATTTATGCGAGCAGCTGTTTTAGTTTTCTGATTACAATTATTTTTACCTTTGAGAATGGCTGCCATATTCCTGTCCCAAACATATATGGATAGGAATATTTCCCCAGGTACAGGGGAAAGCACACTTAAAGATTAAAATTTTCATCCACAGTGTATGTGCACTTTACAATATGAAAATTTTCATGTAGCATGATCCAAAGTGATTATTTCAAAGAATGGTTAGCTTATACTACTAGGAAACATTGCGTTTCTAATTCACGTACCCTGCAGAACTGAGTTGCAATTAGTGATAGTGACCAGAAGATGGCGAAGTTTCATTTCCTAAGATTTACTTTACAGACCTTTGTGTAAATAACGTTATCTTTAAAGAGAAATGTTATTTAATGACACTTGTTTTCATAAATGGCAGGTAAGAATGAAAAATAAGACATTCATAAAAAATAAAAACTTAAAAATTCTCAAAAGTTTCACTTATTACTAATCACTTATCTTTAAATAAAATTTGAATAACTTTTTTCTCTTCTGTGAACAAGGAACAAAATAGAAGAAAAACTTTTAAAATAGTAACTACTTAGAATTACCTCAATTATTCAATTCTTTCTTTTGGTTCATTTTGCTTTATGCTCACAGATGTATTTTATAACAATAAACCTCACTTTTCAATAAAATAAAAACAAGTATACTTTTTTAAAGTATACTTTTTTAAAATAGGCATTTTTAAAATGATAAGTTAGAGAAAAAAATCATTCAAGTAAAAATATTTCCTGAAGTAGTTTTATTCAAGGCACATATTATACAATGTTCAAATGCTTTTTCCATTTAATCATTGCTAAAGAAGTGTCCTCAGATCTAAAGTCTATTATATTGCTTCTAAAAAAATAGCATTTTTAAGTCCTGGTAATCCACTTATATACATATTGAAGTACATTAATAGGTGTGTGTGTGTGTGTGTTGCATGATTATAGAAATACTCCAGAAAGGAAAAATGGGCAGATACATTACAGATTGTCCTGATTCAGTCTGGAATACAGTCTACCACCAGTTATTGCATCTTTACTGGGAAGGTAGGAAGAATCCCTAATCATCCCTGAGAAGGCATAATCCAAAGCTGGCCGAAAAGGCAAGGCAGGTACCAACCCAGGCGTTAGATAGGGTGACACAAAACCAGATAGCCCTCTTCTTGGAGAAGAATATGCCAGCCGTAATGGACTGATACCTAGTCTAGGATTTAAGCTGTAGAGACTTGAATCACCTCCATAAGAAGCAGAAGTGGTCTGAAGAGGAGAGAAAGCTGATTTATTACCTAGAGTTCCAAAAGTAATTCCAGCTAAACTAAAATTTGAAGCTCTCTGAAAGGCTGTATTTTCCAGTTCTCCTGAGCTTGCTAGGTTCCTGGTGTCTGGCTTGTGTTCTTTCCCATTTAAAATCTGTTCAATGGCTTGGACCACATCCCCTTTGCAGAACTGTAGAATGCCTTCTAGCCGGCTGCGCCTGTAACTTGGAAAAATCTTAGTAAGGATATCTAGGGGATCTCTTGGTCTTGAGGACACTGTGGGAAGGCTCGTTCTGGTGGCAGTAAAGTCTTTGGCACACTCACTTTCATTTCCTGATTCCAGATCAGAGGATGATAAGGACCTGGGACTCTCTTCACCTCCTGATTGCTCCCCAGGGTAAGGAGACAGGATGCTATCCTGCTTATTGGAATATTCTGAAATAGATGACTTGATGCTTTGTTTCCCAATGACACCATTAGACCTAGGAGATGATCCCAGGGAAGGTTGATGGGATTTGGAGATCAGTTCTTCTTGTCCACTCTGGCATGACTCACATTTCCTCTCTTTTTGTCCTGAAGAAGAGAGGGGAAAAAAAGAATCAAATATAGGGAATATTTCCCAGAACATAGTACTGCTCATGTAAAAATAATGCTGGATAAAATAATTCTTTCACTCATAATAGTAATATTGATACACTCTAAGACATTTTAATCAATAACTCAAATTTAAAAGATCATTCAGAAATGCAGGTGCTAGAATAGTGGGAAAACACTATTTCTTATGTCATTTCAGAATCACAAAGATATACAATATTTAAATGGAGTTGTATTTAGGAATTGTAAGATGAGAGTCAATTGATACCCAAATGTGTTAATGTTAAGAAACATCAATATGGCACACTGTCCTATCTTGGCAGTTTGGGATCTTCCTAAATGTCACCCAAGTTTTTGTTATCTAAGTGATATTTTTTCACAATGAGACTATATAAAAAGAATTCAATAAAAATGATTAGGTTTAGATAATCTAAAAAAAGAATAATCTTAGTTTGAAATGAATATTCTATTTAATCGCTAATGCTAAATTTCAACAATTGGTTTTTTATGCTCACATTTCAAGTTCCAATTAAGTTACCTGAATAATGTAAAAAAAAAAAGACCAAAATTGTTAATTTCATTTCAAATTTAAATCAGTAATGACTACTGCTGTATCAATCTCAAATCATACTAGAGCTTACATATTTTGTTTTATGTGAGAGAGTATATAGACTTCGTATTTTTTCATAATCCTCCTTGAAGGATGCATTTTCTTTTATAGCCCCTAAGAAATATCAAGAAAAGATTTTAAAACAAAATTGTTTCCAAAAGAAAATTATAAACTCCACTATTAGAATCTGTATGGATCATCAAAGTATCTCAAAAACAACATTTTAGGCATTTGCTTCAAATCATACCCACCCTCCAATATTTAGGGCATTTTCTAAAAATATTTTACTATCCCAACACATTGAGCATATTAATAAAACAAAAATATTTTAATACTCTTTTGTCAGGCTAACACCAGGAAAATAACAATAATGCACATATTCACTAAATAACTTTTACTTTGGTTTACATTTCCTCTTACCCTATAGACGTATTTTATATATCTAGAGGTAAGGGTAAATTGTTAAGTGGGCGTATTCTGAGTATTTCTGTCTAACTTTTTTTGGACAAATACTCTCTAAAGCACTGATTTTCACCATGATTTGCAATACTCTCATGTTCCCTCCGGTTTTCTTAAGAACCAGTCCTAACTTCTAAAGACACATCTATAGTTCATTTTAAAATCAAAGTGCGTACAATTTAGCACTTTGAGGGTCAAAATGTCACTATATCCAGTATATGTTGAAAGAAAGGATTTTGCTACTGCAAAATTACAAAGATTCTGTAGTATTTTCAACTGTAAATAATACAATAAAACTTTCCTAATGAAGTGTGCCAAGTGGAGATAGATTTCCACTCATCCTCCATTACATTTTACTTAAAAATATGATTCACTAAGTATGCCTCCTGAACATGTAAAGTATGGAAATTTCATCTCTATAGCAATTTATGCATGGAATAATTTCTTGTTATATTGCACCTGTAGTACAATATATGCAATGAAATACCTATTGTATAAGGTATTAGAAAATAAGGTGTCTTTAAAATATTGTGATGTACCATTTACATCCTATCTTCTCAACTCTGATAGCTTGTTTTACTTCTTCTAGTGCATTTATCATTGTATATTATGGCTTCTATTGTAGTTTTTGGATACATATAGTCTGTCTTATTTTTAATATAAGGTTCTTTAGTGTAGGAAAATCTTATGCACTTCGAATCACTGTTAGTCTTTGTCTAATGAATGAGTAAAGTAAATAGACTATCTTACTACAGTTCATTGCTATTGTAAAAGGAGGCAGTTCAATTTAGAAAGCCATTGAAGTAGCCTTTCGAAAATTGGTTTGCTTTTTATAGAAGGTTATCTGAAACAAAGAATAAAATAAAATAATTAGCCCTATAAAACAGAATACTTTAGTAAAAAAAAAAAACCACATAAACCAATGTTTTGCAGGGAGCTGTCAGCCAGATTTTATTATTGGTATAGTTTATGGAATCCTCAGTTTTACTTAAAAACTTGTATAGCAGTTTTATAGCAGGTTTACTTAAAACTTTACTTTTTTATAGCAGTTTTACTTAAAACTTTACTCTTCAGCACTCCTCGATCTTTCATGAGAAACTTTTAAAGTCTACTTCATCTCCTGAAATAAACTAGAATGCATGCAAAAAGTTGGCATAGGCAAGCTAGTCTTTTTCAAAAGTACATCTGCAGTGTTAAGATCTGCAATTTTCACAGTTCAAGGAAGGTTTCTATAATAATTAATAATTTACTGTATCATTATCATATAATTTCATATAGTACAACCTGGCTTGGACTTATACAAAAATATTGAAATGACATTTTCACAGCTAGAAGGCCCTGTGGAAGGCTATGAAATACACTAAAATACAGTAGGATTTCCATTGGTAGGAACAGTTAATTTGGGATAGTTTTTCATATAGCTAATTGCTTTGCAGTCAACAAATAAGAAAAACTAAAATTCCTTGGAAAAGAAATCTCCAACATTGAACTCTGAAATTCTCATCAATGGTATTACAAAATAAATTTTACGAAAAGATTTATAGGGAAAGGAGGGGGAAAGATAGGCTTTGGTGGATTTCACTCTCTTCCCTAACTTGTAGCTGGCGCCAAAGGTTTGCTCCAAAGGTAAAGAACTGCATTCCCACCCGTCATTGAGTTTCTAGGCAAGATCAGATTAACTCTGGTTTTAGAGTTGAAAACAGCACAGAGCTCCAAAACACAGCACCTTCACTAAGCTTTTCGTTCATGTCCGCTTGAAGTTCTACACACACAGAGAAAGAGTTAAATCAACTTGCGCGCAAACAACTCCAGGTGAGTTTTTCATTTGTGATCACCCATGCTTTATTTTTACGTTATCTTATCCTATCACCTAAGGGAACACCGAGCCCTTTCAAAGTGAAGGTGATGGGTCTCTAACACCCCATTAGCGTCCATGTTACAGAACAGTTTCCCAGAACTTAAATAAGGGCTTCTTTAAAAATAAAAATAAATTAAAAAAAAAAAAAAACTTTTCCTGCCGCCTCGAGGGTGCGGCTGCTTGTTTCAAAATGTTTCGCCTCAGAACAACCATTTTCTTGTACAAAGAGGAAATGAAGGACCAACTCACCTTGTTTTGCCCCAGGATACTCTTGTGGGAAAACCTCGAAAGCCGGGGTCGCCAGACCACAAGCTGGACGCAAGGCACACCGTCCCAGCGCGGCCGCCGCCGCAGAGCCGCCCGTGGCCTGAGGATTTTCGGTTCTGCCGCAGCCGCCGGAGGCCGGACCCCCGGGCCCAGGAAGTCCAGGACACAGGAGCCTCTGCAGCCCCCGGGCTTCGCTCTCCTCCTGCGCCTGCTGCCTGCGCAGCGCCACCTGGGCGGCCATGACGCGCTGGCGCTCGGCGATCAGCGTGCACTTGGCACACGCGCAGTCCCGCCAGCGGCAGAAGCGCTTGTGGCCCTTGAGCGCCGACACCACGCCGTGGTTGCGACAGCGGGCACACTTGGGCGTCCGCGGGTAGCCGCAGCCCAGCGCGCCCACTGCCCTGTCCAGCCCGGGAGCCGGCGGGCAGCCTCCGCCGCCGGACGTTGCGGCAGCGGCAGCGGCGGCGGCGGCTGCTCTCAGGAAGAGGCTGGGAGGCCGCAGGAAAGCTGGAGGAAGGGACATCCCCGAAGGTACCGGCAACGCCGGGGACGGGGACGGAGGGGCCGCAGCCAACAGCCCAGGGGCCAGGTGGGGTCGGCCGCTCCCGCTGCGGTCTCTGCTGCCGCTCGGTGACTGCTCCATTCCCGAGAAGTTTCTGGAGAGGGGTAGCAGCTAGAAAGTACGCTGTCCTCAGCTAACTCTGCGGGTCTGGAGGGGGAGTGGGGGGCGGTAAGGGCGGGCTGTGGTCCCGCTGCGCCCCCCACCCACACACAGAAGTTTTACACCCTTCCCGCCCAGAGTTGGGACGACCGCGTCCGGGAGCAGGAGACGCTAAAAGGCGCAGCTGCCCAGTGAGCCTCTTAGAGTCCCGAGGCGCTACGTTAATGTCCGTAAGCTCTGCGCGGCCTCTGAGCTCAAGAAGGCGCGTCAGGAGAGGCCACCCCGCCCACCCAGTCTACCCGCCAAGCGCTGAAGTCGAGGGAGGGCCCGGGGCGGAGAGTGGGGGCTCCTGGGAGGAGGGGCGGTGGGAGACACCAGAAACCGTCCTGCTGGGCTGCAAATGTCTCTTCCCCCAAAGATGCCCTTTTCTCCCCCTTGCATCCTCGTGAGTTCCTCGACTATGTTTTTATGAAATAGTCGAAGCTTCTCTCTCTTAGGGCCCCTCTTAAATTAAGCAAGATTTGAAGTTCTCCTTTCCCCAGTTCCACACTTCTACTAAGCAAGTTGGAAGATTTAATTCTGAGCTCTCCCTGTGCTTTGGTTTCCCGCATGAAGTCTTCATCACCACAGTATGGCAGGCCACAAGTTTGTGAGCCACAGGAAAGATGTCTTGCTGTAAGTGGGTTTTAGGAGTGTGTCAAAACAATGGATAAATAATTAAGGAAATTGATTCACATTCAGATTTTTCTCTCGTGCATTCTGTTTATAACATGCAAATTTGGATTGTGCATATTTTGAAATGTTGCTGCTTAAAGAAGTTATGAATATCTTCTCTGGAACTACTAACTATGCTATCATAAAGTATGTTCTATAAATATGCATTTAATGCCTTTAATTGTGAAAAAAGATCATAAGGCTTTTAAACCAAAAGAGCATCTGAGGAGGAAAATTCATGGAATTTATACTTCATGGAAAGGAGAGTCAGCACTCTGTCAGCTCTTCAAGATAATATCCAACTGCCTTGACAGGCAATTCATATTCTAGCCTAAAGATGGCTAATGGTATTTTTACCATTCCACGTATTCACATTCAGGGCAGACATTACTACTACATCTGGGCTTTCTCCTGCCTGGCCATCTACACTATCACCACCACCATCAAATTCCCATACAGACATCCTGTGGTAGAGGTTTTCTGCCTTTCCCTAGTATTGGAGCAACTTAGAGAACTTTTAAAGATGTAGACACACCAATCTAGGTTTGTATTCTAACTCATTTGGTCTGAGTCTTAAACTCTCAAAGCGATGAACATACAACCAAGGTTTAGAACTACCACTTTAGGAATTTCTAACCTCTATGGATTCTAACCCAAACTTTCTCACATCTCTTTATCTTTGCTCAAGTCACTCCTGCCTAACATCTAGTGATTGTCTAACTGTGGAACTCAAATTCATCATATAACAGATGAGTTTTTAGTTCTACATGATCATTAAAGTACAATGAATTACCTAGTAGAAAAGCAATCCCCTCTTCTGTTCTTTTTAAACATCTTTTGGTTACTTAAAGAGAAATGTTCAGCTTGGTGCAAGCATGTCTTTAAGATTTTTCTAAGATTTGTTAATTATGGTTTCCAACAATAACAACAAAGAGGCCAGCAGGTAAAGTGTTTACCTAGAATTTAGTAGTATTTTTCTGTTTTTATTTGATTTTTAAAGTGCTCCTATAATTATGACAAGTAATATTGGTTTCCATCCAAGGAAGTGAAAATATTTTAAGTAAATATTTAAATAAAATATTTATTATTTTTAGTAATAAAAATGTAAAATAAATATTTAGGAATCCTATTCCAAATGCTAAATTAGAATTTTATTTTATTTTAGAAAAACTTTCCTATCTTAATATAGAAGAAGGTAAAATAGGTATCCAAAATTGTTGGTAAACTAAAATTAGATTGGTATAATAAATGTAACTATTTCCAAAGTAAATATCCCAATTTAAATTTTGTGTTATTAGCCTAAATAGTGACAGTGCTTTGAAGAGGACAGATTATTGTCCTGGAAAGCAAAAGAGATAGGTTCAAATAAACAGTGCAATGAATAAGCGGAAATAAAATGAAAAAATAATTTTATCTACTCTAACACTGGAGTAGCAATGTAGTACAAGACAATGTAGATATCAAAACAAAGAATATTATCACCAGGGATAATATTCACTTCATAATAATAAGATATCGATTTCTTTAGATGACATAACAATCCTAAATACTTATGCAGCTAATAACAGTGCTTCAAAATGCAAGAAGCAAAAACAGAACTGTAAAGAAAAATAGACATAATTACAATTATAGTCAAATTTCAACATTTTCTCTCAATAATTGATAGTATAGACAGAAAACCAGTAAAGACATGAAAGATTTGAACCACACTGTCAACTGGATTGACCCAGTGAATTATAGAGCATTGAACCCAACAACTACAGAATGCTTATCTTTTTCAAGTGCATATGGAACGTTTACCAATCAACCATATTCTGGAGCTCTGGGCCGTAAAAGCAAGGTTGGATTAAAAGGATTCAAGTCATACAAAGTCACGTTTTCTGACTACAATGGAATTGAATTAAAATAATTAAAATAGTTTTTTCTGAAATAAAATCAGAATTCAATAACAGAAAAAATATGAGAAGTTACACGTTGTGAGTTGGTCTAAAATTAAAAAAATTAAACTAAAATATGAGGGAAAACCCCAAAATATATGGAAATTAACACATTTTTAAATAACCTATTTTTCAAATAAGAAATAAAAGGAAAAACATATTTGAACTGAGTAAAAATGTAAATACAATGTATAAAAATTTGTGGAATGCTGTTAAATCTCTACTGGAGGAGTCATTTATATCACCACACACCTATGTTAGTAATAAGAAATCTCAAATCAGTGACCTCAGTTTCCAACTTGAGTAACTGTTAATGAGAAATAGCATTAAATTAAACCACAGTAATTAGAAGAAAAAGGAAATAATGAAGACATGAACAGAAAGAAATGAAACAGAATACAGGAAAATAATTAAAAATTAAATTTAACCACAAGTTTGCTCTTTAAGAAGATCAATAAAATTGATCTCCAGTAAACTAATCAGGAAAAAATAAATTACACATTATTGATATCAGGAATGAAAGAGGTGAAAGCACTACAGATTATATAAAACATAAAAAGGACATATTATATACAATTTTATGCTGTTAAATTCAACAACTCAGATAAAACAGGTGAATTCCTGAAGACCTCTGTTTATCAAGGAAATTAATTTAATAGTTTAAAACATGTTACAAAAACTCAAAAATCAAATGGCTTGAAATAGTGAATTTTACTAGATGTTTAAGGAAAAATAGTAACAATTGTACACAATCTCTTTCAGAAAATTAAAAAATGATGGAATATTGCCTAACTCCTTCTATGAGACCAATATTATCCTGATACCAAAATAAGACTATGACATCACAATTAAAGAAAACTACAAATATTCTTTATTTATTTCTGATTAAAAACTAAAACCTCTCAGCAAACTGGGAATAGAAAGAAGTTCCTCAGCCTATGTGTGTGTACACACAGAGCAAACAGCATGCTTAATAATGAATGACTAAAAGCTTTCTTCCTAAGATCAGAAGCAATACTAGGATGTCCCCTCTCACCATATCAATTAAACATTGCACTGGAAATGCTGACCAGTGCAATAAGGCAAGAAAAGTAAGTTAAAGATATGCAGATTAAAAAGTAGGACATAAAACTCTATTTATCTGCAGGTAACTTGACCATCTATATATAAAATACTATGGAATCCAAAGAAAAAAGAACTATTAGAACTAAAAAGTAATTTTTGCAAAGTTGCAAGATATAAGATTAATATATAAAATCAAGTGTATTTCTATAAAGTGAAATAAAATCAGACAATCAGGTTTTGAATTTAGAAAACCATAGCATTCAAAATATAAAAACTTAGGGATACATTTGATAAAATGTGTGAAAGACTGAAAACTAGAAAATAAAGGTTGCTGGCATAATTAAAGATTTAAACAAATATTATATCCATGAGTCAGAAAACTCAACATTGTTAAGATGACAATTCCAGCTCATCTGTAGATCAATGCAATCCCAATCAAAATTCCAGCAAGCTATTTTTTTTTTTTGTAGAAATTGTCAAACTCACTCTGAAATGCATATGGAAATGCAAAGGAAGGACCTACACTATCCAAAACATCTCTGAAAAAGAATATATTTTCAAGGCTAACCTTACCTTATTTCAAGAATTATTACAAAGTTACAGTAATAAAAACTATGGGATTAATGTAAAGACAGAAAAATCAACCAATATAATAAAATTGAAAGTTTAGGAATAGACCCGCACACAAATACACACCTAAATTTAGACAAAGGTACAAAAGACAATTCAGTGGAGAAAGGATAGTTTTATTTCCAACAAATTTTGCTAAAACAATTGGATATTTGTTTGCAAAACAAAATAAAACAAAACAAAAACTTTGATCCATATCTCATACTACATAGAAAAATTGACTTAAAATGGATCATAGACCTAAACGTAAGTCATAAAACCATAAAACAAAGGAGAACACTTTTGTGACCTTGGGTTATGCAAAGATTTCTTAGATACACCAGAAAAAAGTATAATACATAAAAAGAACAAATTGATAAATGGTACTTCATCAAAATTAAATACTTCTCTTCTTCAAAAGAACTGTTAAGATAATTAAAAGTCATAACCAGAAGAAAATAGTTGCAACACATATGTCTGATAAAGAACTCATATACAGAATATATAAAGAACATTTAAAACTCAGTGAGAAAAACAATTTATTCTTTTAATGAGCAAAATTGCATAAAAGTGTCACCAGGGAAGATAAATGGATGGAAATAAGCACATGAAATGATTCTATACACACTGGTCATTAAGGAAATGCAAATTAAACCTACCATGTATACCACTATGCACATGTTACAATAGCTAAAATTAAAAGGATTGACCATACCAAGTATTGACAAGGATGTGGAGCAGCTGGGACTCTTATACACTTCTGGTAGAAATGTAAAATGGTAAGTACAACCACCTTGAAAAATAGATGGACAATTCCTTGAAAATGCTAAACAAACGTCTATCTTATGATCCAGCCATTCTGCTTCTAAGTATTTACCCAAAAGAAATAAAGCAAATGTCCATACAAAGACACGAATTTCAGAGTTGCTTTATTTGTATAGCTGCAAACTGGGAAAACCCCAATGTTTATCAACAGATGAACAGATTAACAGACTGGGGTGTAGCTATATAATGGAATATTACTTAGTAATAAAAAGTACTATTGATTACATGCTACAATATGAATGCACCTAAAAATAATTATTCTGAGAAAAAGAAACAAGACAAAAAGGAATGTATACTTTATGATTTAATTTATGTAAAATCCTAGAAATCAATAGCAATAGAAAGCCTATCAATGGTCCCCTGGAACAAGTTGTAAAGAGACCGGGAAAGATGGGCAGAAAGGATTACAAAGGATCAGAAGAAAATATTTGGGGATAATGAAGGTATCAGTTAATTGTGGTAATAATTTTAGCAATGATTTTTAACACTTGTATTTCTTCTTCTCAAATACACTGGAAAGCCTGACTCTCATCTCTTCTAATAATAGTCCTATTTGTACTCTCTTTTTCTCAAAGTATGTATACTTTATTTTCCTTTTATTTCATCTAACAATTGAATACTGTGACTATTCTTATAAGTCACTGAGAAGATGTTGACAGCTGCAGTTTAGCAGTAGCAATCCTTTCATCAAATGAAAAGGTAATGAGAAAGAAGAAACATTTTTAATTTGTCTGTGTGCAAGTATCACAAATGTATCATTTCCAGATTTGCTCTAAATAAAGAAAAAAAGACTCTCACTTGATAAATGGAAGTGTAGTGATGTATCAGAAGGAAGGAAAGGGAGGCTAATAAATATAATTCTTCCCAAGCTCAAAAACATCTGTGCACTGCCTTTTTAAAAAAAAAAATTTATTATTCATTTCTACTCCAACCTCTTGTCCATCCAGATTCTTGGAGTCAACTGCCATGTTTTTGTTGGTCCACCATACCAACCATTCAGCATAGAAGAATGGAAGTGTGAATCTGCATTTGTAAGTACAGTAAGTCCTCACTTACCATCATCAATAGGTTCTTGGACTTTAAGCAAAACAATGGATAGTGAAACCAATTTTATCATAGGCTAATTGATATAAACAAGAGTTAAGTTCCTACAGTACATTTCTGGTCACAAAAACATTACCAAACTTTTAAATAAAAATCCCAGATACTTCCTATGTTAAAAATTTAAATGTGAGCTATACATACATTTAAGAAAGATTAATAAAGACAAGATCATTATTTAGCCAATTATTCAAGTTCAGGGTCTCAAGTGGCCAGATAGGCCCTGGAAGCTCAAGGTACCAGGCAGGGACCAATTCTGTACAGGACACCAGTTGATTGCAGGGTGCACTCACACACATATCCACACTCACTCAGACTGGGAGCATTTAGACATGCCAGTTCACCTGATGTGCACACCTTTGGGGTGTGAAAGGAAACTGGAATACCCAGAGAAAACCCATGCAGACATGGAGAAAACATGCAAACTTCACACAGAAATTAGCTTAGGGCAGGGATCTGTTTTTTTACTCATCAACTTTATAAGGAAACGACATTAAACGAAATGAGTTATTCGAGCACCTGCTCATAGGCGTTCCTCTGATGCTCACTAGCTATTAGATCTTAGGCAAGTCGTTTATTCTCCTCTTCGTTTTCCCCATTGGCAAGTGAAAACATTAAGTTATCTTCAAGGAAATTTCTAAGTCTGTGGTTCATTTTATTTGTCAAGTCTAGTCTGAAGTTATTTTTCATTAATGTTCTTGTCCTCTAAATATCCTCACTGCTACCCCTCTACAGCCTCAGTCAAAGCATCTGTCATTATAGCTGCCTAGACTTCCAGTAAACTAGAAATATCCTGGTTCTCCTGGGAGAAATTGTCTCAACTACATTTTTTCTTGTCACAGGTTCCTTCTTTCCTAGGTAAGGGCCTCATTGGAGACAAAACACCCTGACTTCTATTTTCTCTCTCTGCCTATAGTTTGTCTATAAAGTTTTCATGCTGATTTGCCCAGACTTCTAAAATTAGCTCTATCTCCACAACCTACAACTAAATGTAAAGAAATAGTCTTCTGATATTTCTTCACTTAACTGTTGTTCAACTTTCAGATCACTTGCCAAATACTTCTTAGATGTGGGGACTATTTTAAAGCAAGTTATAGACAACCTTGGGAAGATGAAAATGGGACTAGATAGAAAGAAGGCCTACCTGTAGGTATAATTGAATGTGCAAGGCAGAGTTGCACAGGAAATTGAGCCTAGAAGGCAATTGATAGAAGACTGGGAAAGAAGAAAGATGGTAGAATATCCACAGGTAACCTGTCGATAAAGGAAAAATAAAGTATATGTGCTTAGTTTGGTGGAAGTTTTTGGCAAGAGGACTGAGGATTTGGAATGAATGGCTCATATTGCCTATTCTGTCAAACATAAACATTATAGAGTTCACTCCATGGCTTCAGAATATATGAGAGCACACCTTATATGGTCCATTTAATGCCAGACTCCCCAGAGCCAGAATGTGTATGCTAATGTTACGGTTTGTCAGTTTGGGAGGAATTTTGAACTACATTTCTCTTTTCCTGAAGTTCTTCAAGATGCAATTGAGCATTATCAGGATGAGAAGGCCATAGTTTGCTTGATGAAATAAATTTTAGCCCTTGGATTGTGGCTCATCAGATGGCTAGGCACCACAGGTCTGGGAAGAAATGGGCCCCCTCTGGGATATATCCTCTCTTGGGGTATTGTTGTAGGAAGGATGGACGTGTTTGGTGACATACATAATAGTTCCAGCAAAGTCACTCCTGAAGAACAAATTCCTACCATTAAACACAGCCTCCCAGGATACCATGAGACTGGGGAGAGAGTATTCATTACACCAAAACTGACTAACCACAGCATTTTGGCTCTTAGGAAATAGGACTTCCTTGGAGGACATCATCTCTGATGCCTTGCCCTGGGATGACTAGAAACTATTTGGAGACCATAGACATTTTTCTCTCACTATCAAGGAGATACAAACTGTGAAATAGAGTAGAATGTTTTTTGTTGCTTTACAAGCTCTTTTCACACAAATTGAAGATGCTTACCTGGAATCCTAAGCAACTAACAAATATAGTGAATGCACATGTACCCTTTCTTTATATATCCTTTTCTAAATATACAGTATATAGTAAATGCTCAGTATATCTTTGAAAATAAGAATGGATGTCACAGGACTTATTTATAAGTTGACTGAATAGACATTAATATCATTATTTTTTCTTTATGTTCTGAAATGTTTGAGAAGTAATTTCTAGTGCACTAAAAATTAATTTTTTCCTATTTTTCCTCCTTTGATTTTATATGAGCTGGAGTATGATTTCCTTTTAAATATGGCTTATCATTTACTTTGTTTTATTTAAAGTTAAATAAGATATTTTATGACAATTTTTTTCTTAAATGAAAAGTCCTCTGAAATTTTACAGTTACACTTTTCATGCCAATGATTGCATTCCAGTATTTTTTCAGAATGTTTAGATCTAAACACATAAAGTTGCTTATGAATATGATGGATTAACACATTTGTATATTTACTTCTACAGTTTTTCTGCATACAAAAATATTATACTATACATTAACCTAATTTTACAACATAAATGTTTCCCATTTTTAACAGGTTTATTTCAAACATCAGCTTTGATAGCTATCTAATTTTTCATTATTTAGTCATATCTTAATTCTTGTTTTGGACGTTTATATTGTTTTATTTTCTCCCTGTTTTAAATAAGAAGGTGATGAACAGATGTGCATAAAACACTTTCTATATTTCAAATTATCTCTTAGGATAAATCCCTATGAATACAAGTACTGAATTAAAGGTTGTAAAGATTTTTAAAGATTTTGATTTAAAAGTTGATTTGTTATCAACTTTTTTACTGACAGAGTTGTATGAATTTTAATTCTAATATGCAGTTCATTCCATCATTATCCCACATATTCTTTCTTTTTCTCATAAATGGCAGTGGTTTCCCTACCAGGAAATTGGTACTGCCTTCTGAAATAACAGTGATAACCCAAAATCCCATAAAGAACGTAGTTATATAAGGTATCAATTCATAGAAGGATAATACCGTTTTGCAAATCTCTGGTCAAGTATGATTGGGGTAATTGAAGTAAAGCACGACAAAATCTCCAATCAGTGAAACATACTCTAATCTTTCTTTAAACAAATTACACAGACCATTGTGAACTTGCTGATTTAAACAATTCTTTATAAAGGAGTGTTATTGACTTAAAGATTATAACAAGAAACCTTGGTGCCATCATGCTTAATTGCATAGCCACATGTTCAAAAACTGTGTTTAGTTTACTCTAATGGATTCAAATCTACCGTGTAAATGGGGCTCAGAACTCATGAAATGCTTGTTTTGTTTTTTTTGTTTTTTGTTTTTTTTTTGCTTGTTTTGTTTTTTAACTTGTAGGATATTTAAACTAAATTCATGCCTAGGCATTGAGATAAGCTTTGAGATTTGTCTTACACTGAATAGAACCCACCTTCATAAATTAACATATGCAAAAACATTCCCTAAGAATTCAGTTCTTAAACAACAGCATAGTTTCATTCAGAATGTATGTTAAAAGCCTTTATTTGGCTGTTAGAGGTTGTAACAGAATGAATAGCACATATTAGACATTGAAGTATTTTAGTAAGAAGTTTACTTAAAAACTGCTTCCTAAGTGAATTAATTAAAAAGAAAAAAATAGCCATGAATCAATAAACTTCTCTCATAAAATGTTACCATCTTAAAAGATCTTCTATATATGATGGACATCCCTCGAATTATTATAGCTAACTTTTAAGAGCTGCTTATTATATGTCATGCACTGTCTCTGGGACTTTAGATATATTATGTCACTTAATCCTGACAGTCACCTTATTGAAACCAATTATATTATCCTGATTTTACAAATGAGAAAACAGATTTTCAAAGAGAATAAGTTCTCAAGGTCGTCTAACATTCAGACTCCTTACTAAACTCAGGCTTCTCCCCAAAAATCAGACTAGCTCCCACTGTAATACAGAGTCACAAAGAAACCAGTTAGGTAGTGTTGTTTATGATAGAGTTACTCAGAAAAGGCACTTATTGGCTGACTCATTAGCAACCTTAAAAATGCATCCATTCTTTCAGTTAACAACAGTCCCATTTTTAAAAGAATGTATGAAGTTTTAAAAAAAAGGAAAAAGAAATTCAAAACTCTATATTTTGCGTATCTTCTGTTAGTAAACGTAGAGTTCTTTTTCCATTTTTCTCTTTCTTCCCCACACTCCATGTAAACAGTATTATAGTAAAAGAGAAATCAATACTTTTTGCTGGTATTTATACAACTAGAAATTTGAAACATGTTTTCCTTTTACTCTCAAGAGTAAAGAAAGCCAGATTAGATACATTTCACTCTTTTCAAAACCTAATACTGGGTTCAAAGGTAGTTTTTCCCTCTCAAGGTAACTGTTGTGAGACCCTGCCATTCAGCATTAGAAAAATAGTTAAAGGCTTTCATAAAATAAAAATTTGCAAAAGAGAAACTCATAAATGCCCATTTCAGAAACCAAATTGGTTAACTTAAAGCAAAAGATGTATTTTAATGTGTTACATCCTACTATATCTTATTGATTAAACATACACAAGATATGTAAACCAATTCCTCATATATCCTCAAATCCCTATTTCTTCAGGAGGAATTGCTATAGGAGCTAAAACAATAATTTTTGTTAATTTTTGTTATAAAATATGATGAAACTGACTTTGAAAGATGTTACACATTTCTTTCTTTTTGTCTTCTATCTTTTGCCATGGCAGAGTCTGTCTTCTGAAGCTTTTATTAGAAGTGTCCTAATTAAAAAGCTGTGTGAGTTAAAAATGGCTTCCATTCACAACAAGGATTCTAAATAAGAGGTAAGTTTGGTAAATCAGTTCCTCCCTGGCTCCTTGCCATTCACATCTTTTGGTTTTGAAATTCATTTCTTTGTGAGCATAAGGTGGTTGTTATGAGGTGTTTTCAAGCCTCTGACAGGGTTATTGTGCATGGTAGAAGGTGGTAGTTTTTGATCAATGTCTTCAAAGTCAACGCTTGGAAAAATAATAGCTGCACATCAAAACCCAGTGCCATAATGCAGTTAACATTGGACTCTTTGAGGTGGCCCCAGGGAATGACTTAATTTTCATGTTAAGCTTTACCATAATTAGTCATTTATAACTGTGTAGTAAGGTTTATGTGAAGACATATAACTTGAAATTTATTATCAAATGGTGTTCAGAAAAAATCAGTACCAGAAAAAAAATTAAAAAGCCTATTTATTGATGTTTCTCTTCATTTTTTCTGAATCTCTAATTGATTGCATTTATCTCTTAAGACATCTTTTATTGGCATCTTAAGACATCTCCTATTTTCATAAGAATACCCATGTTTAATTTTTTAGGCCATTTATGCAATTATTTCTTGACATCCTGACTAATAGACAAAGTTACTGACCTTAAACCTTTCTGATGTACTTTTAAAAAATATTCTTAGTACTTTACCAAAAAATCGTAAATATTTACAATTGTGTTAGAATCGGGGTGTTTTTATGTTATTGTTTTGAGTTACTCTATAACATGAAGTTATTGGTAGTATCTCAGAAAATAAAGCTATTCATATATGCATTAAAAGAGCACAATTGACATATTATATTTGTCTACATATATAATATAATTTATTAATGAAACTATAAAATCATAGGTTTAAAATACACAATAAAAAGTAAAATAATTCATACTTAAAAGTTACATGTGCCATACATTTCTTTGATACTGAGGCACAATGAGGTGCATTAAGAAATTCATTAAGTTAATGAGAATAGCAGCTGGACTCTATCAGAATGTCTACTCACTCTACTTTTGAAATAGAAAAAACAGAAAAATAATGGACACATTCTATTTCTTCTGAGGTTTGAACTGATCATGTTAGCATGGAATCAGTGCAATGCAAAATGCGAATGCATCTTCTCATTATCTAATTTGACAAACTCTGGTTTAATAGCCTTTGTTTATTTTTCTCAGTAAATGCAAAGATGTCTATCTCCTCCAACTTTTAAAATTTTTTTCATGAAAACATTAAAGCTTTACCAAAGTACCTAAATAGTCCAGTAGAGCATGCCGCAGACAAATTGAACCTAATAAATGACTTGAGCAATAAAGAAAGTCTAAATATGTCTGGCTTGATTTTATGGGCTTAAGAGTAAAATTTATGTCATAATAATATGTATCACTCCACTAAAGCTTTGTAAGCTTTGTATGAGTTGGAGAAAGGCATTGGTTTTTATTCTGTAAAATGTAGTTTTAGATGCCTTTTTAATGTCAGGAATTTTAAGAATCTAATCAAAGCCATGAAAATCTGAAGATATGCACATATAAGCAAAATTTTACATAGAATTTTAAGCCCACTTTGAGATTGAGAGACATAAAATAAAGGAATCCTGAAGTCCCTTCCTGGTTTAAGTTTCTAAGATTCTTTCAGTACAAAACCTCCTAACTCATAAAGCACATGTGCAAAACTTAGACCAAGTCTTCAAGGCCTACTATGAATGGAATTCAACACATCATAGTATGTTTGAGTTCAAAATGTCCTTAGTATTGGTTAGTTTTCTCTGTTGATAGATTGCAATTAATAATATCCATATTTGTATTTTAATAAAAAACCAATTGTCTGAAACAAAATGAGAAAATAAGCCTGAAAGAAAGTAACACCTATCCATTTTGGCTCAATAAAAATAATGCATATTCTTGAATTCATAGTCTTCTTATATCATCTTCAAAATTCTCATTGAGTTGAAAAATGTTCAACAACTAAGGAGACAAAACAAGTGGAATTTCCCTAGTTGGCAGTCACCATACTGCAAATGTTGAACTCCTCAGAGATTATTCAAGTTTCCAGGCATCAATAATGAATCCAAAAGCACAAAGCTTCAATTCTAATGGCAAAATCCACATTATTATCAATAATGGCTACAACCATTTGAAATCTTAAAATCGATAGAGGGACATGCTCTAGTCTCAAATTCCAAGCTTCTCAGGAATTCTTTCTTAATGTTTTCTGTATCTGTAGAATTAAAAATAAACAACTGAATGGTATGAACTTGTAGACACTCATTATTACTAAATTATTTTAGCTTGTGTGTTTTTAAAAATCTATCCAATATCCTTTTACCTGGGGCAGCTTCTGCCTTGTTCAAATGCCCACTCACCTCTTCAACAAAATGAAAAGTCTATCAGGCTTCACACACTGGGTAGATGGAGAGACATGTCTTTATGTCAATAATTTCTGAGATTTGGGGGTTCTCAACAGAGGTATGGACATTTGAAATGTGATTTGGGGTGAAAAGCAAGAGGAGAGATTCTGATGGAAAAAAAAAACAAACAAGTAGCCTCTCTTTACTATCTCTTTAGTCTGATGCTTTTGACTGATTCCTTGCCATAAGCCACCAACATGCTATCTTGTATCTTGCAAGTCTTCCTTCAATGTTAATGTATCATTCTTTCTTACCGCTCTCCTTCATAGCCAAATCTCAGAAAGAGTTGTCTACATACTCTGTCTCCACTTCCTCATCTGATACTAACTCCCCACTCATAACAAATAGTTCTCTAATCCCTCTGTTCACCAATACCCATTTGGTAAGGTCACCAATAACTACCATGCTGTTAGATCAAAGGATATTTTTAAGTCTTTATCTTGCTTGTGTTGAATATTCTCAGGAGAGTATTCAACACGATTGAGTTCAGAGTACTTAGAATTTTCTCTTGACTTCCATGACATCATAATTTCCTGATTTTTTTCCTCCTACTTCTCTACTTCTCAATCTTATTTGCTCAATCCTTTTCTTTTCCTTTTTCATAAACCTGTCATAGTTCCTTTCTATGGTTATGATTATTTAATGTCTGCCTCATCCCATAAGAATGGGAAACAGGCCTGTTTTGTCTCCCACTGTGTTCTCAGTGCCTCGATCCCCTAATAGATAACCACTAAACATGAGTTAGTGAAATAAATGGAAAAGACCTGGAAAAAATCAAGATGTGACAGTTCTCATGGGCATCTGGCATCATTTTAGGGGACTATGGACAAGGAGTTCATTTCACTGTAGAGCGCTTTAAGTGTGTCATCCTGGAAAAAACACCTTAAATTTACTAATTATGTAGAGTCTATTGATATAAAAGGGTATACATGGAAAATTTCAGAAACATAACATTAATTACTGCTCTATAATAATTAATTCTGTAGAAACATATTTATTTAGCATTCTATCTGTGGTCAGTTCAGACCCCCTGGGAAACAGACATCAAGACAGATTTAAAAGGGAAAGACGTTCTTTGGGGCAACACCTGTGAAGAATAAAGGGGAGTGGCAGCAACAGTAGGTGGAAAAACATCAGATCTTCTACCTGATGCAGGTCTGACACCTGCAAACAGAGAAAGGGGAGGAGGATTGGGTCGAAAGAGCCTTTGACTGTAGTGAAGCTCTGAGAAAGTCTCAACAGGCCAGTAGGGATCCTCAAGACTGCCTCTCGGAGGAATCCTTCTTTGAGCAGAAATGGCCTGACTCTGGTCATTTACTGAGAAGCCCGGGGAGAGTGTCAAGTCAGTGTGACTGTTGTGTGGAGCCTTCCCTGCAGCAAGTTATCTCTTAAAGGGAGAGCTGAGTAACACATTCTTGTGGCTTCCTCAGTCTGAAAATTTCTGTAAGTCACATTTAAATATACGAAATGAGATAGCTTGTCACATTACTCTATGGATAAGAGGTACATTCTTAGAATTGACCTCATAACCATCTGTCAAAATAATTTATAAGCTTTTTTTCAAAAATCACAAATATATATATAATAGCCCTTTTTATGGCAATGCAGAGTTTTTTCCTAAATTCTAAGAATTCATTCAAAGCTTTGTGGAGCATCAGTGTGTCAAACATTGGACTAAAACCTGGGGATATAGGCAGAATCTCTGCCCTCTCTGACTAGTTCTTTCTCAACGAATTCTTGTATTCCACATTGAAATAGTAAGCTTCCTGTCCTATGAACTTGGAAATGAGTGTTTTAGACACTTTTATTGTTTAGTCAGTATGTCTGTTATTGTCCTTCTCAAACTACTATTTTGTCTCATGTTTAACGTTGCTATTTAACTCTTCACTCTGCATCTTCTCTTTGCTAAGAGCAAGATGGCTGTGTTAATTTTTATATAAATTTATCATTTATTTGTCTAAACAAAAAACATTTACCAAATGTCTACTATATGCCAAAAACCATGCTTGGAGATATTTAGTTATAGGATCTTATTTAATCCTAGTATTATTCCTATGAGATAGTTACCATGCCTGCTATTTTGAAGTAACAAAACAGATACAAAAAGTTGATATATGAATCCAGATTTGCCTCATATCAAAACTCATTTCTTTCTATTGGATCTGCATATTTGAGTTTACTATGGAAGCAGGGCAACTTGAAGTCGTTCATGTATCATCAAATATGGAATCAAGTATGCTAGAAGGCACACTTCATTTAAAGCCAAGGAGAAATTCTAGGAGTTGAAAGGTTATTTCTACTTCAAGTACCTTGGTTCTTTAACATTTGGTCCCAAATATCAAAAGAATCCTTCTTAAACAAAGTATCCTGAACAAGCGTGTTCAGAGCTCACAGAAATTTCAACAAAGTGTGATGAATATTATCATGGCAGAATTATGATGTCTACCTGAATCTTTTGCTTTACAATAATGAAATTAAATCCTTGCAAAATTCTATGGGAATAATATTAACACCAAAATAAAACTAATAGCAGCAGTCTCTTTCAACTATTACTATTTTGTACATTTACTTAGAGTGGTTTCAATTTAAGTTCTAATTTTACACTCCATTAGTTTCAAAATGACTTATATTTTGGTCTGGACTAGTTAAAATGAAATCTGGCTGCCAAAATATCAACCTATATTTATATAGCTACCTTTTCAATAGGTATATTTATTAAAATTTTTCCTGCATCTATTAATATAATAATTTATATTATTTATTTTAATTAAAAACTGGTATATGATTTCTAAAAGGCTGAAGATCACATCCTCTTGCCCACTTTGCTTCTGAGTTATTAACCTCCTCAGAATAAAACTACTTCAGTCTACGATCTCTGAAAATGCACAGTAGATTTACAGAACAGAGAGCAGTATCAATTAAAAAACACAAACGCAGTAACTAATCCTTTAGTGATTAAAAATAATAAATAGAGGCAGAGTAGCTAGATTAGTTGGGGTTAATTTTAATAGCTGTTTCTCAAGGTGCACAGGCCATTGATACCATAATTTTAGGAAATAACTTTTAACTTTTGCCATTTGTTTTCAGTAGCCATTGTAATTCTTCATTCTAATAAGCATGATAAAAGGTAAGAATTATAATAGAATCCTCTCTCTCTCTCTCTCTCTATAAACTTAAGCTTCTGAAGATAATCCCTGTTACTCTGTAAGGTCAATGACAACTGTGTCTATTTTAGCAAATGGAGAAGAAAGTATTCAGATTAGAAGATAATAAGGTAAGTCAGAAAGACCAAGTTCAAACTCGAATATCATCCACCAATAGCATAAATTTATCAAGTCTCTTAACTTCTCTCAACCTATTTCCCTCCCATGTAAAAATGGGTAGTACACATGGGAATTAAATAAGATAAAGTAAGTCAAAATACCTAGAGAAATGCCTGACATATTTAAACATTCAGAAATTATGAGTTGGCTTAATTATATCAGCAATGCTATTATATTAATGCTATAATGCTAGTTACGCTCTTCCTTCTGCAAAACTCTTCAAAACGCAGGGAATTTTTTTGTCATATTCTCTAAGATGGTAAGAGTTTGGCAAAACTAGAAACATCAGTATCAGAGAAGAGCCTTACATGTGAATAAATAAAAAGTACTTTCAGAGGCTTCCAGTTTCCAGTCTCACGTGTATGGAGCTTGGAAGTCATCGCTGTATCTTAACAAGTTAAAAAGCTGAACAAACTGAAAAATCTACAGTGTCTTAGATCCATTAGAGAAGTGAAATCACAGAGAACACTGCTGCTTCCAAAATTGGAAAGACAATCAGGCTGATACAGAGAATCACACTTACTAGAGAAGAAACTATAGAGTAGAAACTTCCTTAGGAACCAGTGAAAGGATAGAAAAACCTGAACTGTAGTTTATGAATTTCTGGAGGCTCAGTGTGCACAAGTCTGAGAGTCTTAAATACTCTAGAAGGGCACCACACTTTTGTGCTTTTCACCTCCAAGATCTCTACCAAGTTGATACAGGGAATAGTTGAGAAAAATCCTCTCTTGCTTTTGGCAGAGGGCTGGGAAGGACAGCCATTTTGAAATACAACAGAGCATTCTGTTCTTATTAACAAAGTCTGCCCTCAAGAAAAACTATTTTACCAGAGCCTAACCTGCAGAAGTTTTATCAAAGCCTAAATAATGAGGAGAAAGAGGAATATGCAACTCCAGCCCCCTCTGGCCATTTTATTCTACCTAAGAGAGGAGGGGAGGAACAATGAGAAGCACTGGTGAAGTTCACAATCCAGGTACACAGGCTCACTAAAAGACTGAGATCTAAAAAAAGGACCATAGAACACTCCCTCTTTTCCCACTCCTTACTACCACACTACTAAAGCCTATTTACTGAAGTTCCTTTTACCCAGTATATCATGTCTAACTTTAAACAATAAATCACCATACATACTACAAGGCAAAAAACAGTTTGAAGAAACAGAACAAACACTAGAACCAGATACAGATATGGCAAGAATGTTGTAATTATGAGACTGGAAATTTAAAACAACTCTAGTTTATATGCTCAGGGCTCAAATGAAAAAAAAATAGTCAGCATGCAAAAATGGATGTCAGCAGAGAGGTGAAAATTCCAAGAAAGAATAAAAAAGAAATACTAGACATTAAATACATTGTAACAGAAATAAAGAATGCCTTTGATGGACTCATTAGCAGGCTGGACATGGCTGAGAAAAGAATCTCTGAGCTTGAGCTCATGTCAATTTAAACTTCCAAAACTGAAAAGCAAAGAAAAAAAAGACAAAACAAAATTTTAAAAAATAGAACAGAAAATCCGTAATATCTAATAACTGTGGGACAACGACAAAAGGTGTAACAGACAGGTAATGAGAATACCAAAAGGAGAAGAAAGAGAAAAGAAGCAGAAGAAATATTTGAAGCAATAATTAGAATTCCCCAAATTAATATTAGACAACAAACCACGAATCCAGAAAGCTCAAAGAACACCAAGGAGAACAAATTTCCCAAAAAACAAACAACAAACTACACCCAGTTATATCATTTTAAAACTGCACAAAATTAGAAATAGAGCCAAGATAACCAAGTAGAGACACAGCTTGTCAGAATATCCTGACAGAAGAGTTGAGAGTTGAACTGAGGAAAGTGGAGAGTGATTACTGCTTGGAAGTGGACCACAGGGAAGGACACCAGTGGAGTCCAGGAACACCACCAGGAGGAACTGTACAGCTGAGAGAGAAGAGGATAGAAAAGAGAAATCTGCAATGTGAACAAATTCCAGGGAGTTCTGGATCCCAGGGGAATGAGAAGGGGTCTTTCCCCTCCCCACCTGGGTGCCTCAGAATTCCTTGCTGTCTGCAAGGGAACACAGGATTGAGAACCCATGGGGGAGTGCCATGAGGGACCAGAGAGCCAGCATCCCTGCATCTGGATGCCTCCTCATCTGCACCCCCTCCACACCTGGCATTCCAGAAAGTAACTTTGGCTCAGGCAGGCTGGTAGCCATGTGGCCACTCCCTTCCCATAGTAACTGCCAAAGTGCTTAGCACTGAGAGACTTGGCTTCCTGCAAGGGGTCACATTGCCAGTGGAACCTGCCTCAGAGAGTGTAGCCTGAGCAATGGCAGCTCAGAAAGAAGGGCGGGACCGAGTGCCCCACCACCGTACACACACACACACACACACACACACAAGCTGGGTTGTGTTCCCGCCTCAGCCAGTGGGAAAACCGGAAAACCACAGTTTGCTGTCTTCCTGCCCACAGGTGTTTAGCGCTAGTCACCTACTGACACCTGAAACAGTGGGACAGGGAGGCATAGGGAAGAGGTCCTGATTCCAGGATCAGACAGCAAGAGAAAGCCCTTACCCATCAGGAGGATGTGGAGGAGCACAGGAAAGCAGGGAACTGTAACCATGCCCCATCCCCCCTTGCTGGAGAACCGCCATACTTGAGTAGGCTGCTGCACTGATACTGCATTTGCGTTAAGTACTGGGTCACATGGCAACTGAATGCTTTGGGCATGGCAGGCTGAATCAGAGCAGCTGCATCATCCACCACTCACTTCAGTAATGCAGCTTGATCCAAGAGTTTCTTGAGCTGACACTATTGCCATGGTGAGGGCATCCCCCCGACAAAGACATCTGGGCATAGAGAGGCCCACCTTCCTCCCCTTGGGATCTAGGGGCAGGAAAAGGGTGCACAATTGGAGATCCCCCTATCCATCAGTGTCACATAGAGATGCCTGCCAGCGGGTCAGACACATGAACTGTGGGGTAGCTCAAGAACCCGTCTTGAGTGGAGAGGAAACACACGTGGACCCATCAGAGGGGAAAGTGCCCAGGCTTATGGACAGAAATGGAAAAAGCCTTGGTAGGGACCCCAGCAATCACACAATTAGGCCCCTTCCATCAGGAGCTGCACTTCAAGCTTGAAAAGAATAGCCCTGAACTCCATATCAGCAGCTCCTCCTAGCTGCCAATAAGCAATCTCTGAGCACCACAGAGGCTCACACACCCCAGCTATGATCTGTTATTTCTTGTTCCTCTCCCCACTTCAGGGGGTGCAGGATCCAAGCAACCCCTGGGAGCTACAAGGCCCCTCCAAAAGCTTGGGGCATTGGTACACCCCAAGGGGGACCAGAGCCTATCATAGGCATATAGATTACCTTGATAACTGGCTCCTCCATGCAAACTACGATCAATGACTGTATAAAATTAAATAAAAATAAAAAATCCTAAAATAAGCCAAAGTAAAATAATACCTTACCTATAGAGGAGCAAAGATAAAAATTATATCCCACTTCTCAGAAACGATGCAACAAAGAAGAGAGCAGATTGAATTATTTAATGTTGAGAGAAGAATACACTAACCTAGAATTCTATATCTTATGAAATTAAGCTTTAAAATGAAGAAATAAAAACTTAGACAAATAAAAATTAAAGAAATTTGTTTCCAATAAATCTGTCTTGAATGAAATGCTAAAGGAAGTTTTTCACAGAGAAGGAAAGTACTATACATCAGAAACTCAGATCTAATTAAAGGAAGGAAGAGCATTAGAGAAAGTAAAAGTGAAGGTAAAATAAAAACTTATTTTTCATATTTGATATACATCTTATTTTTCTTATATGATTTAATAGGTAATAGTTTGTTCAAAGTCATAATAGCTACAATGTATTTGATAGTTACAGCTTACGTGTAAGTGAAATGAGTGACAGCAATAATGCAAAAGATAAGAGGGAGTAATTAGAAATATTTTGTTATTGTAAAGTACTTGCACTACAAATGATGTGATATAGTATTATTTGAAAATAGACTTGAATTAGTTGTGAACGTATATTGCAAACTCTATGAACAACTAACATAAGTAAAAAAAAGTAGAGTTAAGAAAGGAGAGAAAATAGAATCATATAAAATGTTCAAATAAATCACAAAAAGCAGCAAAAGACTGAAAGACTAAAATAGGAATCAAGAACCAGGACAATGAATAGAAAACATTAGCAAATATGGTAGATATTAATGCAATGATGACAATAATTACTTTAAATTTTAATCATCTAAATATGCAATTAAAAGACAGAGAGCAAATCAAAAAATAAGACCCAACTATATGTTGTCTACAAGAAACCCACTTTAAATATAAAAACACCTATCAATTAAAAGTAAAGGGATGGAGAAAGAATTACCATGGCAACACTAATCAAAGAAAAACTGGAAGTATCTATAATAAAAATTTTAAGATGGTGGACTAGAAGCAGCCTGAACTTGCTGCTCTCATGGAGAAGATTAAAGACAGTGGGTAGAGGTTTATCAGGTTACCTCTGATGTAAATCATCAGAGGAGTGACTGGAGACACCCAAATAGGGGAAAGAGAGTTGGGGTGATCTGTTCAGCAAGATTAGAAGGTAGGCAGAGACATTGCATTGGAGAGCAGGTGCAGCAGGGATCTGGTGGCTTCTGATCCTGAATTTCTGTGGCTGATGCCATCCTGACTCTCAGGCGCATGACATTTGGATTTGCAGCAGTCATCTTCATATGACGCCCGACAGGCCGCGGAGGCAGCAGGCAGAGCAGTTTCTCCCCCATGTCCTCAGGGACACACAGGAGATTTATGAATTACTCTTAGGAGGTCAGGGAACCCATGTGGGGAGAACTGAAAGGAGAGTGCAGTGTGGGTCCAAGCCACAGCATACTCATAGAGCACTCCTATCCCACAGGAAAGACGTGCTTTGTGTCCAGGGCAGAATCTTGGGCAGGGAAGCTCCCAGCCCAAAGCACCATTTCTGGTAAGCTCAGCTAATCTGGGCTTACGCTTGTGGTCAAACACCAGAAGGAGACCTCAGGGCAGTGGAGAAGGGAGAAGAGTGAAACCCACTCCCAACAGCCAGACTATGAATCCCAGACAGCCCCTCCCCAATGAGCAGATTTTCTGGCCTAGTGGGACTACTTCAGCTCCTCCCTGGTGGCTTTCCTCAGTAGCCTTGGAATGGAGTCCTGCCAAGTCCAGCTCTCATGCCTGCCTTTGAAGAGCTTGAAGGCAGGCTCACATGACCCAACTATGCCAGCCTCACTCCTCCACCTCCCTCTGCTGTGGTGGAGAATAAGTACTCTGGGTGGTCCAGGGCCCTGCCCACTGTGTGGAGCATTTGAATGCTTCTCCTGAGGGACTAGAAATGGTCACAGATCCCAGAAAACAACACCATAGCTGGCTCTTTCCTGCAAGTACCACCTACTGACAGGAAGGACAACTCACACAACCCATTACAGCATTTACTGACTCAATCATGCACAGCGTGGCTGATTCTTACCCACAAGCACCACCGACTGGCTCAGAGATTAAACTGGGCATTGCAGTATAATTCACACTGTTAAAAAGACCACAGAGCTGGGAAAAGAGAAAGGATTACAAAAAGGCATCTATCTTCACTTATCAGCAGGAGACAGGGAATCTGTCCATATACATAGTACACCACCACTACAGCCTAAAAATAACTAGCAACTGAGAAAATCACCACACAAAGGGTATCTATAACCAAGGTACCCATTCAGAACCTGGACCCACATCAAAGTACCCACAAGCAAAGTCAAAGTTCCTTACTCAACATACGCTACAAACACTCTTAAGATTGTGGAACTCTGGAAGTATGAAAAATCAGAGTGAAAGGACATCCGCAAAGGAACACACCAGCTTTCTAGCAATGGATCCCAACCAAAATGAAAATATTGAAATAACAGATAAAGAATTCCACATATAGATTTTAGGGAAGCTAAATGAAATCCAAGTTGGAAAACCAACTCAAAGAAACCAGAAAAACAATTCAGGAAGTAAATGAAAATTTACTAAGGAGGTACACATATTTTAACACAACAAAATAGAACTTCTGGAATTGAAAAATACATTTAAAGAAACATAAAACACAGTGGAAAGATTTAAGAATAAATGAGACCAGGCAGAAGAAAGAAGTTCAGAGCATGAAGATAACTCTTTTGAATTAACCTAGTCAGTCAAAAATAATGAACAAAGAATCAAGAGGAACAAAGTGTACGAGAAATAAGGGATTATATAAAATGGCCAAATATAAGAATCATAGGCATTCCCAAGGGTGAAGAAGAAAAAGCACAATGTTGTCTGGAAAACCTATTTGAAGGAATAATTGAGGAAAACTTCCTTGGTCTTGCTAGAAATTTAGACATCCAGATATAAGAGGCTCAGTGAACACCCACAGATTCATTGTGAAGAGGCAATCACCAATACACATAGTCATCAAACTGGCCAAAATTCTCATGAAGGAAGAACTCCTATAAACCATTAGATGAAAACATCAAGTAACTCACAAAGGAAAACCCATCAGGCTAACTGCAGACTTCTCAGTGGAGACCTTACATACCAGAAGGGATTGGGGCCCCATCTTTAGTCTTCATGAACAAAACAACTGCCAGCCTAGAATTTTGCATCCTGTAAAATAAGTTTCATATATGAATAAGAAATAAAGACTTTTCCAGATGAGCAAACACTGAGGGAATTTGTCATGACCAGATCTGCCCTGTAGGAAATACTCAAGAACTCTATTATACAGGGATCAGCACGATTGATACCCACCAGTGTAAAATCACCCAAAAGCTAAAGTTCACAGCTCATATAAAGCAATAGCACAAGAGGGTAAACAAAGTAATAAGGTACTAACCAACATGATTAACAAAACAGCATCCCATATATTAATTCTATTATGCCCAGTTAATGAATGATCTGAATGCCCCACTCAAGAGATACAAGCTGGCTGAATGGATAAAAAAATACTACCCAAATATCTGCTGTCTCCAGGAAACACATCCAACCCAGAAGGACTCACACAGACTCAAGGAAAAGGGATGGAAAAAAATATTCCACGCAAACAGAAAACAAAAGAGAGCAATTGTTATCTGATGTGAGAATACAGGATAAGAAAAACAAAGATGGCCATTATATAATGGCAAAGGGAGAAATTCAACAAGAAGACATAACAATTCTAAATATATTAATATATGCACCTAACACAGAATCTCCCAGATTCGTAAAGCTAATTCTACTAGATCTGAGCAAAGAGCTAAATGGTAGCATAGTAATTGCCAGGGACTTCAACACCCCACTGATATTCTTAAAAAAATCAGTGATGATTTAGGCAAAACACCACATATACTTTTCATTTATAGTTTCAGCCCCAGCCATAAGTGCTACCATATTATTAAATCAAAGAAAAGAAAGAAAGAAATAAGAGAAGTACTGTAATTATTTCTTGGTATGTTGTGGAAGCATCACTTGAGAAATGGATAGATTAGGGCCTCAGTTATGTGGTAACATAACATCATTTTGAACATACCCAGTTTCCATCAGAAGCCCAGAAACAGCTAAACAACTCTGATTCTCTGGTCTCATCATTTTATAATGTTATGTAGAAAAATATGTTCTTCTTTATGCACTATTTTCCTGTTACTGGGAGAAATTATAAGCTCCTTCCTTCAAGGATCTTCTCTACTTCATTTTTACATTATTTGTGACATTTATACAGGTCCTGACATATAGCATGTGCTCATTCAATATTTACTGAGTAAATGAATGAATGTGTGAGTGTAAGAATAAATTAAGTAGATGTCGTTGATATTAAAAATACTCATTAAAATGTTCAACTATGCTTTATTGTATGGTGTCTGCAGATATATTATTTTCCTCATATTTAATAATACTTTGAAATATTCTTCTGAATCAATGCTTTGGTTCCATAAAAATACACTAGTATTTGTTTATGAAAGATGCCCATGTCCCTTGTACCAATCACAAAAGATAATAGTTTCTCCTTTTTTCTCTAATGGAACAATGTGACACTTCATTACCTTTGTGTTTCATTATGCATATATCTCTTGCTTTGTGATACTAGTCACTTGCACAGACTTCAGAATACATGTCTTCCCAGACCAAAAAGAAAGGTTAGAATGACCTGCCAAATTTATTACACTTACCTGTACAATTGTTAAAATGTGCTTTACAAAAACAATGTTAAGCGGATTAAAATTAAACAATTCTATATTTAAATCCATGAAAGGAATTAAAAATAATAAATATCCACAGTGGGAGGTGAGAATGGCTGTAAACATAGAAAGGCACAGAGTCATTAGTGACTTTTTGATTTGAACGTCTTATTGCTAGTCAGTTTTCTTAATTTTGTTGCCATCTTATAGCAAATACTTTATCCATTGGCATTATTGATATTAATCATCAATGTATCTACACTATGTTCCTTATCTACTTATGTAATTTGAGGTTTTACAGTCACTTATGTGTAACGAGCCAACTGAGTTTGCCTTCTGACTCCACCATTTATGATGGGACATCTGTCAAGTTGCCTAATCTATTCAATTATCAATTTCCCTAGTTTCAAAATAGGAATAAAGTAGTAGTTTCTTAATCAAGTGTGTTTGTGAAGATTAAATAAGATAATTTAATATATGTCTTGTATTACTGTCTCCTAAGACAAAAAAAAAAATTGCAAGACTTTACACTTGGTGACTGAATTCTTAAAGAGATATTCCCCCAAAAATCATAAGGTAAGAATGACTTCTTTTGATTTTTCAGGCATACAATTTGCCTTGCAGGAACTTCTGTGAGTCAACCCTTATTTCATCAGCCTTCAAACTATTTTTATGCCTAATGTGACAGATTTTTCATAAATTCCCACAAAACTCTCTAGAGATCTTTTCAGCCAGCTAACACTCTTTTTATTCCACTTGCTCTTATATGACTCATTTTTAATCAGTTTCACCCAGTACTTGAAAACTGATCATAATTGAATTTTAAAAATTTAGAAATCAAAAAGGAACCAAACAGGGAGTCTGAAAAAAAAAGTGCTAAATGGAAACTGTAGGGAATATTTCAGCCTGATATTTTACAACTTGATTAGTGCTACTGATTTGCTGATGATGATGATTAGAAGAACATACATACATCCAATTGAAGGAGAACACCTGTCCACTAACATCAGATATCCAAAAGCTATTGAGGTCAGTCAGTTTTCTTTATTGTATTTAATTCTATAACATAAGACAGGGATTTTTAACTTTTATAATCAAAAAGCTCTTGAAAATAGAAACTACAAAAATTCAGTACCATAAAAATGCAAATATAAAATATTGTATACAATTTCCACGAGCTCCAAGGAAACTCTGAAGCCCTCCTATGGATCCTCTAGGGCTACATTAACAGCAGATTTTAAAACCTTGATTTTGAATATGATAATATACCTGAAAGTTATCCTATTACTTTGTTTTTAATTTGGGATTTCCCATCAACAAGTAAGTAGTTTGCATAGAACAGATGCCCGCATATAGGCAGATGCAGCCCCCTCCCTATGCACATTCATCCCCTTATAAAACATTCGTGTGTGCACATCAACCCTCCTCCCTGAGCACCCCCTGGTAAAACGAACTGAGTGGCAAGTCCACCACATTGCCTAGATATCCCTAAATGCAAATATCCCTTAGAAGACACCCCAGTGGTCAGTGGTGCTGTAGTTACAGTTTCTTATCCCAAAGATATAAGGCTGATCACAGCCCCAGGATTCCAGATATTCCTATTAAGTCCTGTGCTCCCATACTAACCCCAAAATAGGTTATCAGTAGCAACCTCAACTACCAAGAGGACACATGAACAAAACTAATGATGGCCATGTTTTTGTCATGCATTTTACATACCTAATTTCCAGTTCTTGCAGCAAAGTATTTATTATTGCCACCATTTTACAGATGAGAAAATCAGACCTCAGAAAGACTGAGTGATTTTTCCCAGTGTCAAATACCAAACACATAATTTTCATTACACCACAGGCAAACAAATAAACAAATCAAAATAGCTCCTTAGGAAAATTATTCTCTGGATATTCACCACAAAATCTTGTATACCTAAGCCAAATGCCCACCAAAGTAATGCATATGAAAGAAAAACAGTATAAAATACCTTCTCTCTCAATCAGGTTAATTAGCACTGACTCAGTCTTTTTATCTGGACATCTTTCCAAATCAATAAATTATAGCTACTGTTTCAGACTGCATTAATGTCATAGGCTGCCACATGGTTACTTTAAGCTTTTGCCTCTATGTCTGCATATCAATTGCTCAGGCACTTGGGTTTGGCTTGGCAGAACTCTGCTTCCTCTCCTTCATCTGCTCCTTCATCCCCTTCTCTCTCCACAGCACCTCCGCCTCTTCACTAAATGACAGACTGACAGACGTGGCTAAGTGTACCTTGTTTAAACATCTGCTTTATTACTGATGAGTGACTGCCCTATGCGTAAGCAGGGTTCTTTCTTATCTTTCACTCAGGAATTCAGATGGTCTGATTAGAAAGCTGAACTGCTTGGAAGATCCTGACAGATGCCTCTTACTTTTTTAAGATCTCCGTGGATTCTGAGGCATTTCATTCAGACAATTTTCTACGGTGGAATAGCTGTCTGTTTAAGTACCTGGCTATGGCAAATATGCATTTAACTGAGGAATCCCACTTCCACAAACAAGGATTAGTTTTCTTTGGGGAAATAATTGGATAAAGAACCATTATTCTGTAAATGTTATGAGTATGTTAAGGGTCAGTTGCTGCTATTGTATAGTGGAGTGATTGCTGAGAAGAATAACTATTGGCAAAACTAAAATAAAACCCAGAGAAACCTGAAGACAGAAAAAAGGAAGAAAGCAAGCCCCAAATGTTATATATAATAGAAAGTACAAGGAAGAGCATGGCTTCACAAAATAATCTATAGGTCTTTTAAAATGTGTAGCTGTTTTTAAAACTTTATTTAAAAAAATATTCTAAAACAAAAAATATTTGGGGTTCAAATTAATCAGAGATAATAATTTTGAATTCAGTGATATGGATGAAAATAAATATAAAATTCCAAAAATACATATTATTACACTCTTGTAAAAATCTTTCAGGAAAGAAAAATATGACTTATTCTGACTTTATGTGCAAGGGTTATATTCCGTAAAAATTAGCTATATGAGACAGTTTTATAGTATGTGAAGAAATTGAGACTGAGAACAAAGAAAGAAATCAGTTTGGGGAGATATTAACAGGAAATAAGTACAAGAGGGGGACAAAAAGGGGAGTGAACGGTGACACTACAGATTACTTTAGGAGATGCCCTTTATCTCTTTCCTCACACTTGCTGGTCACTCTTCTACACATTAAGCTCATGGGCTTTGATAGAGTCTGTTTTCTCCACCAGTGTCACTCTTTCCCCAGATCTTCCCTTACAGTAATGTTTCCTCCATATTCATTCAAGATGCAGCTTAAATGTCACGTCTCAGAGAGGACTTCCCTAAACATGCAATTTAAAGAGCTCCCCATACATACACTCGCTATCACATGACTTAGTTCTATTTTTACTACTTTACATTTTCTTGGGGTTTTGGGGAACTTTTTTAATCTTTTAGAAAACCTGTCTCATTCACCACTGTATTTTCAGCACTTAGCACATAATAGATACTTAAATAAAAGTTTGTTAAATGAATCAAATAAATATAAAAGTAATAAGCAATCAAATAAAAATTATTTTATTAATTGTGGGATAATTGCTCCCCAAGCACAGGGCCCCCTGAAAGAGCTAAATTTGTGAATGTACTTCCTTTGGTGAATTCAGTCTTGAACTGGAGAGTGTTAGGCTATAGGACAAGTGTGAGCTGACATACCGTTCCAGTTTCTGAAAGAGCTTCTGTAAAATGGTGCTTTTCCAACACAGAGGGCCTAAGTCTAGAAGACTTATAATTTAGTTGGTTGAAGCAGAAATGTTTGCCTTACATAGTGTAAGAAGAGTTATTATAATAAAGCCAGAGATAAGAGATGGACCCCCTCCCCCGTAAGACCTTTTAATCGACTAACTCTGCCCTCTAGAATACATTTCCCAATAGATATCAGGGTCTTACTAATGTAACAAGAACAGTTACTCATGTTCCTAATGAGTGGGTAGATACTTTGAAGATGTTCATTCCAGTACTTCCACCTGTGAAGACTGGATCAGAAATTACCTTCCCTCAATGGAAATGTACAAACATGGAATGAGGCTCTCCTTTAGTGAATATTGGCACATAGAATGTGCTCCATAAATATTTTATTGAAAAATAGAAACAAATCCCAGGAAAGTTAAGTAAAGTGATCAAAATGGAATGAAAAATGTTTGTGTCTACTGTTCTCTTATCTGTAACTACAAAAGAAAACAATAGAGTCAAAACAAAAAATTGTCACATAATCGTATCTGTACAGAATATATTAAATTGTCTCACAATTTCCTTTCAAGACTATTAATGACCATGATCTTTTGGAAGACAGAGATCAAGTCTTTCGTTTTTTAACTTTAACCCTTTACTATCCATTGTCTGGAATGTCATAAGGGATCAACAAGTAATTGTTGAACTGAACTGATTATATCTGAGAGCAAGATGATCAAGACTTGCTTGAGACATATTGTGTTTCTTCAAAGAGCCAGAAAATGGATCATATGTATGCTGTACCACTTTGGGGACATTTACAAAGTGGAAACTTCAAAACAGTATATGGAATTCTCTAACAATTCAGGCTAATCATGAACACAATTGGTTGTTTATTTATTGTATGCTACAGGGATGTGAACTTATAAGCATGACTAGAAGTGCATCTATCTGCATTGGAGTAGAGAGCTCTCCTAACTCTAGATGCCTTGGGGATAAAGAGTACAATATATATCTCTCTAAAACCTAGGAAGGAAAAACCCTCAGACATGGCACCTCTTTTGCTCCAGGACATGAGGGTGTTGGAGAAAGAACCAAGACACTGCTAGATATTCAGCGCTTCTTCCAATTAGAATGGAGACAGCCTCCTGTGTTTGTTTTTTGGGCACTATGCCCCTGAATGGGGCTTTTGGATATGAAATATTCAAAGTGTGACATTTTCTGTGCTTCCTGCACTTTGGCACCTCATTTAGCTGTTGACCTTACATCCACAATCTCCTTCCCAAATCCGTATAAATCTAGTAAGTGACTATATGAGAGCGCATGACTATATGAGTCATGCAGTTTCCTGACTGTTCATCAGGAAATTACTTGGGAAATTGAAGTGAATATTTGCGATTATATTAGAACAAATGAGAAGAAAAGGTGGTGGCACCTTCTTGATATTTACTTTGTCAAGCTTACTGAGGTATAAAAAGTACATCAAAGTGTGTGATAATTTTCTTTCATGCGTATAAATAAGCTGTGAACTTCTCAAGTATAAAGTAAAATGTACCCTTTACTAGTGTTCAAGTCAGTAAGTTTTGACAAACATATATAGTCATGTAACCATCACAAGAACTCAGATAGAAAACATTTTTATCACCTCAGAAAATTCTCTCATGGCCCTAGTCAACCCTGTATCCCCATTCCTAACATATGGCAATCAATTAACTGGTTAAGCTTCCTATAGTTTTGTCTTTTTCAGAATGTCATGTAAATGGACACATAGAGGATGTGGCCTTCGTATATGGTTTCTTATACCTAACACAATGCTTTTATGATTCTCCCATGTTGCTGCATGTACCAGTAGTTGCAAGAAATAGCAAATTAAGTTTAACAAGGTTGTAGGATACAGGGTCAGGGTGCAAAAATTAATTATATTTCTATAAACAGGCAATAAATAATCAGAAGTTAAATTTTTAAAATATATATAATTCGAAAAGCATCAAAAATACGTACATTGAAAATTATGAAATTTTGCTGAGAGTAATTAAGGAAGGCCAAAAAATGAAGAGATATAGCAGGTTCATGGGTCAGAATATTCAATATTATTATGATGTCAATTATCCCACAAATTAATTTATAGATTCACCACAATCCCAGTATTCTTTCTTGGAGAAATTGTCAAATTAACTAAAAAATTCATATAAAAATGCAAAGGATATAGAGGGCCAAAATAACTTTGACTAAGAAGAACAAAAGTTGTATGAATAATTACTTGATTTCAAGATAAATTGGACTTTATCAAAATAAAACAAGCCTGCCCTCTTCATACTATAAAATTACAAGGTGAGGTAGCAAGTGCTCAGTAGAAGCTGAAAGAAGTTATCCGGAAGATCTAGCTAAGATCTTTAATGGAGGTGGCCACACTAAACAACAGATTTTCAGTGTTGTTGAAGATGAAACAGACTTCTATCGGAAAAAAATGTCATTTAGGAATGTCATAGCTGGAGAGGAAAAGTCAATGCCTAGCTTTAAAGCTTCAAAGGATAGTCTGACTCTCCTGTTAGGGATAATGCAGCTGATGACTTGAAGTTGAAGCCAATGCTCATTTATCATTCCAAAAATCCTAGAATCCTTATGAATTATTCTAAATCTGTTCTTCCTGAGCTCTGGAAATGGAATAACAAAGCTTGCATGACAGTACATGTGTTTATAGCATGGTTTACTGAATATTTTAAGCTCACTATCAAGATCTACTTCTCAGAAAAAAAGATGTCTTTCAATATATTACTTCTTGTTGACAATACATCTGGCAATCCAAGAGCTCTGATGGGGATGTATTAATACATGGAAATTAATGTTTTTATGCCTGCTAACACAACATCCATTCTGCAACCCATGGATCAAAGAGCAGTTTTCACTTTCAAGTCTTATTTAAGAAATACATTGTGTAAGGCTACAGCTGTCATAGATAGTCATTACTCTGATAAATCAGATTAAAGTAAATTGAAAATCTTCTGGAAAGGATTCAACATTTTAGATGCCATTAAGAACATTGTGATTCATGGCAAGGAGGTCAAAATATCAACATTAACAAGAGTTTGGAAAAAGTTGATCCTAAGCCTCATGGATGACTTTAAGGGGTTCAAGACTGCAGTGGAGGAAGGAACGACACTACGGAGAAATCTTTCATGAAAGTAAAAATCAATAGATATGATAAACGTCATTAATGTCTTATGTTTAAAAATTGCCACAGCCACTCCAGCCTTCAGCAATCATCAGCCTGATCCATCAGCAACTATCACCATTGAGGCAAAAATCCCATACCAGTAAAAGTGTTACAACTGCTGAAGGCTCAGATGATCATTAGTGCTTTTAGCAATAAGATATTTTTAATTAAGGTATATACCATGTTTTCTAGACATAATGCTGTTACACAGTTATTAGAATACAGTGTAATGTAAACATAACTTTTACAAGTATATACACTGGAAAACCAAAGAATTCATGTGACTCACTTTATTGTGACATTTGCTTTATTTCAGTGTTCTGGAACCAAACCTGCAATATCTTTAAGGTATGCCTGTAATAATAAGTCAAACAACCCAATAAAAAAATGGGCAAAAGATTTCAATAGATGGTTCATCAAAGATGTGTGAATGGCAATAAACATATGAAAAGATGGTCAGTATCATTTGTCATTAGGAGAATGTCAATTAAAACCGCAATGAGATACACCCACTATATACCTAATAGAATGAGTAAAATTAAAAAGACTCATCGTACCAAGTTCTGGTGGTACTTTGCAGAAATTGGAACTCTCATGTACTTCTCATGAGAATGTAAAATTATATAACTACTTTGTAAAACAGTTTGGGAGTTTTTTAAAAAATATAAACATAAACCATATGATCCAGCCATTCTACTCTTTGGTGGACTATTCGCCTGAGAGAAGTACACATAAGTCCGTAAAAATTCTTGCACGGGAATGGCCATTAAAGTTTTGCTTGTGATATCACAAAACTGGAAACAAACCAAATGTCAGTTAATGCCAGGTAAATGGACAAACTGGTATATTTATATAATAAAATACCTACTCACTTAGTGAGAACCTAAACATTTGTACCCTCATAATATGCTGAAATAAAAATAAAAATAAAAAATATATAATTTCTAAAAGTATAACTACAAAACAATGCCTACTCATCAGTAAAAAGGAATAAACTTGAGAAATGCTACAACACAGAAGAATCTCAAAATAATTGTGCTAAGTGGTAAAAGCCAGAATCTCTCCTACCCCTAAAAGTACACAGTGTATGAATTCCATTTATATAAAACTCTAGGGAATGAAAAGTAATCTATGGTGACAGAAAGCAGAACAGTGGCTGCCTAGAGAGGGAGAGGAGAGAACAGGATGAAGGAAAGGATTATTACAAGGGTGCAGGCTGTAGCAGGCATATTACAGAAACAATTTAATGTAACACTCTCAACTCCATGAGGCGGTTTTGATTTTCCACATCTTCCAGAGGGAGAAAATGAGTATTAGTCACAGTATTTTTACCTTCCACATCTCAGTCTAAAAGGTAAGATGCAGATTTCGTTTATGGGATATTTTGAATAATATTTTGTGTATGATCCATGTCTTGACTGTGGCTATAATTTCACAGATGCCTTCATATATCAGAACTTATCAAATTGTGCTTGTTAAAGTTGTACAGTTTGTTATATGACAATTTTACTTGAAAAAAAATCTATACATATATATACACCACAAATGGATTCTACATTTATGTTCTCTAAAATAATACATTGCAGTATCTATTTAAAATAAAATAATTTATTAGAAAATACTATAATATATTGGATGACTGAGATCTTCCAATAAGACATAACAGTGTAAACTATCACAAAATGGAAAATGCTGTATATAAAGCTAAATGTTTATAGAAAATAGGATAGGATATAGAAATAAGAAGATATCCTTAACTACCAACTTCTTATAACAATAAACTCTGTAGCCTTCAAAGTCAAGCACTTATAAAGAGACTATGCTGGCAGTAAAAGCAAAAAAAAATTTCATTCAAAATATGCCATAAATGAAATATATATCTTACCTTTTAGGCTGAGATGTGAAAGATGAAAATATTGTGACTAATATTCATTTTCTCCTTCTAAAAGATGTGGAAAATCAAAACTACCTCATGGAGTTGAGAATGTTACATTAAATTGTTTATATAATGTGCCTGCTACAATCTGGTAAAATAGCCTATGTTTATTAAATATTAGTTCCTTTTTCCATCTCATTTAGAAATCATAAAGTCATATTTATATGACCACAGAGAAAATGTTTGTGGTAGCAAAAGAGAAAATTGTGCTTTATAACATTCTGTTAATCCACTTGTAACCTTTGAATTAAAGGAACAAATTATGCATAATATTCTAAATAAGTCTGTGTTTCTAGAAGTTAAAATAACCATGCAGAATTCTCTTTGAAGTCAGGATAATCTCTGTTGTTTTAAATTCAGGGTAAGGGAGAACATTTGTAGTGGAATAGCTGAAAAGGACTATGGTAAAGACCTAATTCTTAAGAGTTATTTTAGAGTCCATATACAAGAATGTTACATCAGATATTCGAGACAGAAGAGAAAAAGTTTAAAATGGAAAAAAAGAAAATTGCATTTGTATCACCTTTTAAGTAGTCTAGAGTGATTTGACCTTGGTTTAAAGTTGTACTATTTGGAAAAAAAAAGAAAAGTAAGTTCATAACAAAGCTTGCTACTAAGAGAACAAATCTCAGATGCAGACATTCATTCAGTGGCAGAAAGAAAATATTCAGTAGGAAAATGAGACCTTCCTTGGAATTTCCTGAATAAAAAAATAGCTAAGATATTCCTGGACCTGTAAAATTCTAAATTCAAGTTTATAACACTATTTTATACCATTTTTATAATACCATTATAATTTAATAACACTACTTGCCTGACTTGTATCCCAGAATCTTTATAGTAAGTATAGTTTGTATCTCTCTGCTTTACCAACCCCTTCCAATTGTACTTTTAAAAAAGGTGAAACCCCTGTTTCAGAGAGACTGGGACAATGCTTCTCAATTGAGCAAGGTAAAAAAAAAATTCTAGAGAGCCCAAAGCTTACAATTTATTTTCATTTTTTGTTTATTATATTCCTTATTGAAATACAAGTATAAAACTCATATAAACAAAAAAGTACAAATCTAATAGAATTCATACCCCAAAAATGAGTTGTCTACATACAAATAGGGCCTCTGCCTAATCTCTGTTCTGAGATTTCAGAAAGCATTTCTAAGTGAAAATGTCTTACAATGACTCAGTTTAATCTATTTGATTTTTATTATAATTACTATTTTGCATTTGTTTCTACATAAATGTTTTAATTTTAATTTGCCAAATTTTTTCTTTGCTTGATTTTTGTTTTCTTTTCTACCTTCCATTGCTGTGATTACATTTTATGTATTCATTTGTTTTACTCTTTACTTAATAATATTCTAATAGAATACTATGACTTTAGTCTATTACTCACAATGTTTATGCTTATATTTTTAACTACATAATTGATTTAACAATATATAATTGTAATCTATATCTCTGCCATTCTCCTTAATAAAGTACCTTAGAACTTTAATGTTAAATACTTTATTACATTGTTTTCAAATATGCATATATACATATATTTGATTTCAATGTCTTTTTTTTGAGATTCAAAAAAACTTTTTATTTATTTCTTTATTTTTTTTTATTTCAGCATATTATGGGGGTACAGATGCTTAGGTTACGTATGTTGCCCTTGCCTCCCCCCTTCCCCCCAAGTCCAAGTTTCAAGCATGTCCATCCCTTGGATGATGCACATTGTACTCTTTGTGTATGCAAATACCCGTCCCCTCCTCCCCACTCCCTCCTGCCCAAAATCCAATAGATGTTATTCTTATATATATACTTGTGTGTTGATCAGTTAATACCAATTTGATGGTGAGTACATGTGATGCTTGTTTTTCCATTCTTGGGATACTTCGCTTAGTAGAATGCATTCCAACTCTATCCAGGAGTATACAAGAGGTGCTATATCACCATTGTTTCTTCTTTTTTTTTTTTTTTTGAGACAGAGCCTCACTCTGTTCCCTGGTCTACGATGCCATAGCGTCATCCTAGCTCAAAGCGACCTCAAAATCCTGGGCTCAAGTGATCCTCCTGCCTCAGCCTCCTGAGTAGCTGGGAGTACAGGCATGCGCCACCATGCCCAGCTAATTTTTTATATATATATTTTTAGTTGTCCAGCTAATTTCTTTTTATTTTTTTAGTAGAGACGGGGTCTCACTCTTTCTCCGACTGGTCTCCAACTCCGGAGCTCAAACAATCCATCCGCCTTGGCATCCCAGAGAGCTAGGATTATAGACGTGAGCCACCACACCCAGCCCACCATTATTTCTTAAAGCTGAATACTACTCCATGGTATACATATACACATTTTATTAATCCACTTATGTATTGATGGACGCTTGGGTTGTTTCCACATCTTTACAATTGTGAATTGTGCTGCTATAAACACTCAGATGCAGGTATCTTTCTCATAGAATATCATTTGTTCTTTTGGGTAGATGCCCAGTAATGGGATTGCTGGATCGAATGGTAGCTCGACTTGTATCTCTTTAAGGTATCTCCATATTGCTTTCCACAGAGGTTGCACTAGTTTGCAGTCCCACCAGGAGTGGATGAGTGTTCCTATCTCTCCGCATCCACGCCAACATTTATTGTTTTGTGACTTTTTGATAAAGGCCAGTCTCACTGGACATAAGTGATATCTCATTGTGGTTTTAATTTGCATTTCCCTGATAATTAGAGATGTTGAGCATTTTTTCACATGTTTTTGGGCTATTATTCTCTCTTCTTTTGAAAAGTTTCTGTTTATGTACTTTGCCCACTTTTTGATAGGGTCGTTTGATTTTTTCTTGTTGATTTTCCCGAGTTCTA